>OY986055.1:32806311-33067716 GCA_963920205.1 Stenodema calcarata | reverse complement strand
CGAAGATAATAAACCAAAATTTTTTCTTTGGGCGATTCCAATGGTTCATTATCGAAGATAATAAACCAAAAATTTTAACCCCCCCTCAAAATTTGTTGGTTTACGTTTCAAGACACGTAGATTCAGAAAATCGAATAAAAAAAAATCCGTCCGTCCGCCGTACGCCGTCCGCGTCCCCCGTCCGCCGTCCCCCGTCCGCCGTCCGCCGTCCGTGGCACTTTGCCCAGTTAGCGTTGAGCTAAAATTACGAAATTTGGTTTCTGGGTTTGGACCAGCCCCACAATGATCCTCGAAACTTTTCATAACCCTAGGTCAAGGGGAAGGGGTTCAAAACGAAATTTAAAATTTCGACAATGTCATATCTCAAAATATTTAACTGAAACGTGTAATTTTCAGTTCACTTTGAATGACCTGAAAAATTACGAATCTTTTAAGACCAATTGGATTTTTGTGCGACCAGCCGTTCGTTCACAGTGAGCGCGCAAAGGTTTAGGAAAAACACTAATCTTTCGCGTCGAAAACGGCCGTTATGTGACCCAACCCTCAGACGCCCAGAATAAAACTACCTTTTGTCATCTTCCCGGTAAACTACAGTCTAGAAATTTTAACCGTGAGTCGGGGATAGACCACATTGCAATATTTACTCGGTTTCTCATCTGTAAAATTGTTTAAATAATACCTTTTTGTTTAAACAAATTAAATTTTGATGATGAGCTAGATACTTGAAATTTTAAATATAGGTCAGAAATGGATGACATTTCAATATTCACTCGGTTTGTATGACATGGTATGAGTATGGTAAGGTATATTATTGTATGTATGATTTAGTACAGTATGATAAGACAGAAAAGAAATTCGTATGGTATGGTATGAGTACGGTGAGAATATGGTATGGTGCCGATTTGCAACACAGTCTGGTATAGACAGAAGGGTGATCTGCACAAGGAAGATAATAAACCGTTGTGTCAAGAATTTGCAGAGTTTTTGGTTTATTATCTTCGATAATGAACCATTGGAATCGCCCAAAGAAAAAATTTTTTTAACCCCCCCTCAAAATTTGTTGGTTTACGTTTCAAGATACGTAGATTCAGAAAATCGAATAAAAAAAAATCCGTCCGTCCGCCGTACGCCGTACGCCGTACGCCGTCCGCCGTCCGCGCCACTTTGCCCAGTTAGCGTTGAGTTAAAATTACGAAATTTTTTTTATGGGTTTCGACCAACCCCACAATGGTCCTCGAAACTTTTCATAACCCTAGGTCAAGGGGAAGGGGTTCAAAACGAATTTTGAAATTTTGAAAATTTCATATCTCGAAAAATTCATATAGAACGGTATGTTTTTTATTTCATATTTAGATAGAGTTTGTTCCGTAGAATTTTTTAAGACCATCCGCAGCTTCGTACGACCAGCCGTTCGTTCACAATGAGGGCTCAAAGATTGTGCCTCACAACACGATCGTGTATCAAACTGTTGAAATACAGGTCCATTTTCATACTAACAAGCTCTTTGAAACATCATATGGCTTAAGTGATGTCGAGTTTGTTGTTCTGAGGTGCGTTTCGTGCTACGGAAATGAAGGTAATTTCGAATGTTTGTTGGTAGGTACTTCTTTTATAGAAAAATTATTACCGACGTAGTATTAAAAACCCCAGAATTATATCGTATTAATTAATCATAATTAATAATAATTATTATTAATAATAAATAAGAATGATTAATACCTAACAATAAATTATAATAATTTTCACTAGGTACTTGATAAAATTGTTAATAATTAGTGATAATTTATAATAATAATTAATCTAACATTTAGGATCTAGACATTTAGACCTAGTGATCTAGACAGAAGGGTGATCTGTACAAAGAAGATAATGAACCGTTGTGTCAAGAATTTGCAGAGTTTTTTATTTCATATTTAGATAGAGTTTGTTCCGTAGAATTTTTTAAGACCATCCGCAGCTTCGTTTTTGGTTTATTATCTTCGATAATGAACCATTGGAATCGCCCAAAGAAAAAAAAATTTTAACCCCCCCTCAAAATTTGTTGGTTTACGTTTCAAGATACGTAGATTCAGAAAATCGAATAAAAAAAAATCCGTCCGTCCGCCGTACGCCGTACGCCGTACGCCGTCCGCGCCACTTTGCCCAGTTAGCGTTGAGTTAAAATTACGAAATTTTTTTTATGGGTTTCGACCAACCCCACAATGGTCCTCGAAACTTTTCAGAACCCTAGGTCAAGGGGAAGGGGTTCAAAACGAATTTTGAAAATTTGAAAATCTCATATCTCGAAAAATTCATATAGAACGGTATGTTTTTTATTTCATATTTAGATAGAGTTTGTTCCGTAGAATTTTTTAAGACCATCCGCAGCTGTGTACGACCAGCCGTTCGTCCACAATGACGGCTCAAAGGTTGTGCCTCACAACACGATCGTGACTCAAACTGTTGAAATACGGGTCCATTTTCATACTAACAAGCTCTTTGGAACATCATACGGCTTAAGTGATGTCGAGTTTGTTGTTCTGAGGTGCGTTTCGTGCTACGGAAATGAAGGTAATTTCGAATGTTTGTTGGTAGGTACTTCTTTTATAGAAAAATTATTACCGACGTAGTATTAAAAACCCCAGAATTATATCGTATTAATTAATCATAATTAATAATAATTATTATTAATTATAAATACGAATTATTAATACCTAACAATAAATTATAATAATTTTCACTAGGTATGTACTTGATAAAATTGTTAATAATTAGTGATAATTTATAATAATAATTAATCTAACATTTAGGATCTAGAAACCTAGTGATCTAGACAGAAGGGTGATCTGTACAAAGAAGATAATGAACCGTTGTGTCAAGAATTTGCAGAGTTTTTTTATTCGATTTTCTGAATCTACGTATCTTGAAACGTAAACCAAAAAATTTTGAGGGGGGGTTAAAAAAAAGTTTTTCTTTGGGCGATTCCAATGGTTCATTATCGAAGATAATAAACCAAAAAAATCCGTCCGTCCGCCGTCCGCGCCACTTTGCCCAGTTAGCGTTGAGTTAAAATTACGAAATTTTTTTTATGGGGTTCGACCAACCCCACAATGGTCCTCGAAACTTTTCATAACCCTAGGTCAAGGGGAAGGGGTTCAAAACGAATTTTGAAAATTTGAAAATCTCATATCTCGAAAAATTCATATAGAACGGTATGTTTTGGTTTATTATCTTCGATAATGAACCATTGGAATCGCCCAAAGAAAAAATTTTTTTAACCCCCCCTCAAAATTTGTTGGTTTACGTTTCAAGATACGTAGATTCAGAAAATCGAATAAAAAAAAATCCGTCCGTCCGCCGTACGCCGTACGCCGTACGCCGTACGCCGTACGCCGTACGCCGTACGCCGTCCGCCGTACGCCGTCCGCCGTCCGCCGTCCGCGCCACTTTGCCCAGTTAGCGTTGAGTTAAAATTACGAAATTTTTTTTGTGGGTTTCGACCAACCCCACAATGGTCCTCGAAACTTTTCATAACCCTAGGTCAAGGGGAAGGGGTTCAAAACGAATTTTGAAATTTTGAAAATTTCATATCTCGAAAAATTCATATAAAACGGTATGTTTTTTATTTCATATTTCGATAGAGTTTGTTCCGTAGAATTTTTTAAGACCATCCGCAGCTGTGTACGAACAGCCGTTCGTTCACAATGACGGCTCAAAGATTGTGCCTCACAACCCGATCGTGAATCAAACTGTTGAAATACAGGTCCATTTTCATACTAACAAGAACTTTGGAACATCATATGGCTTAAGTGATGTCGAGTTTGTTGTTCTGAGTTGCGTTTCGTGCTACGGAAATGAAGGTAATTCCGAATGTTTGTTGGTAGGTACTTCTTTTATAGAAAAATTATTACCGACGTAGTATTAAAAACCCCAGAATTATATCGTATTAATTAATCATAATTAATAATAATTATTATTAATAATAAATACGAATTATTAATACCTAACAATAAATTATAATAATTTTCACTAGGTACTTGATAAAATTGTTAATAATTAGTGATAATTGATAATAATAATTAATCTAACATTTAGGATCTAGACATTTAGACCTAGTGATCTAGACAGAAGGGTGATCTGTACAAAGAAGATAATGAACCGTTGTTTTATTTCATATTTAGATAGAGTTTGTTCCGTAGAATTTTTTAACACCATCCGCAGCTTTGTACGACCAGCCGTTCGTTCACAATGAGGGCTCAAAGATTGTGCCTCACAACACGATCGTGTATCAAACTGTTGAAATACAGGTCCATTTTAGGGATGGGATATCGATATCCGATAGTATCGAAATATCGATATCTAGCGACCGATATCCGATATTCTGATATCGATATCAGCACTGGTAATAATATCGATATATCGATATTCTGACAACCGATATCGGGTCGATATCACAAACTGTGTGTGATTCACTGTTATCTTTCACTGGCGAACCGCGAAGTTCTTCTTGTGGGCATCATTCCGTTTCCGTGCTGTTGTTGGCTAAAAAGTATCCGCGTTTTTGTGTTGTGTTGAGCCCCTGTTGAAATTAAAACTTAAATTGACCATGAAGTCAGCCTCAACCTCAGTACCATCAGAGAGGCTATTTTCAAGGGCCGGGAATATTCTCACCACGGACCGGAACAGGCTGAAGGGGGAAACTCTCTCCTAGTTACTTTTCCTGGAGAGCCTCTATGAGCGCTTCTTTTTTTGAATCCCGAAATTTACCTGTAATTCTTTTATGATGTTGCCGTTCTTGTATTCTGTCCAATTTTCGTTTAGAAACATATTGAAATAAAAATTCCGTATTACATATTCATGTGTATAATTTAACTTTCCTATCAAGGCGGGAACAAAAAATAAGTGAATAAATAAATACAAATAAAGATCTGACTGAAAAATAATCAGAAGAATTTTTTTTTTTAGAAAGGAATTTTGAACCAATAGGCTGTAGGTAGGTATCAACACTAGATGTCACTACTTTGAACCACTTCGTATTTCCAAGTCCTTCGTATTTATTCTACCATGGAATCACCTACTTTGTCCACGGTAAATTATTGACCAGTTGGTATCTTAGGTAGGAACTGCAAGTGCAAAAATGTTCGGAGAAAAGGAAATAAAATTAAAATAAGTAGGTGAAATTAAAAAAAACGAAGTAGGAGTTTTTATAACCGATATCGATATATATCGGTTGATATCGATATTATGAAGCCGATATCTACCTGGTATCGATACCACTCTTCCGATGTCAATATCGATACCGATATCGAGCCCTCGATATCCCATCCCTAGTCCATTTTCATACTAACAAGCTCTTTGGAACATCATATGGCTTAAGTGATGTCGAGTTTGTTGTTCTGAGGTGCGTTTCGTCCTACGGAAATGAAGGTAATTTCGAATGTTTGTTGGTAGGTACTTCTTTTATAGAAAAATTATTACCGACGTAGTATTAACAACCCCACAATTATATCGTATTAATTAATCATAATTAATAATAATTATTATTAATAATAAATACGAATTATTAATACCTAACAATAAATTATAATAATTTTCACTAGGTACCTACTTGATACAATTATTAATAATTAGTGATAATTGATAATAACAATTAATCTAACATTTAGGATCTAGACATTTAGACCTAGTGAAATAGACAGAAGGGCGATCTGTACAAAGAAGATAATGAACCGTTGTGTCAAGAATTTGCAGAGTTTTTAACATTCTATTTCAGGGGCTTCTCCCCACCAAACTGGTCCTTTTTCGAGCCGAATTCCCCATGTACAGTCCACTATAATATCATTAAATTCAATTCAATTCATTTTGGGTCATTTCTCGTAACTTATAATCGCCATTTTTCATCAATTCAATCCAGTAGGAGAGCACCTTCCCGTACAGTTTACATTCCGCCTCTCCAAGTCCAAGGGTTCTCAGAGGAGCCGGCCGCTACTTGTTGGGCTGTTGAATTCAATTCAGTTCAGCTGTTATCGGTTGTGTTGTTCGAGTCTTTGCCTCGCGTTCGTTACTTGTCGAATTATTCCCCCTGTGCATTGCATTTTCGATAATTCACAATGGTTAAGGCAGCGGAACAACAATTGGAAGTTCTGATAAAACGACGGGAACGGTTATGGCTTCAACTACAAGGGGCTCACGATCTGATTGATAATTTACCGGAAAAAACATCGGAATTTCTTGTCAGATGTGCGCAAATTGATGATATGCCTGATAAAGTGGAGACGATTCTCAATCAAATTGATGAAATACCCAAACCCAACCCTTCGTGATGATACGAATGCCTTTAAAGTTAGCTTTGATTCCGTGTTCTACAAGTGCATCGAACATTATAAACATCATCAACCTATTGAGGAAAAGCCTAGTTTTCCGGAAGGCCATCGTGTCACACTTCCAAAACTGCAAATTCCCTTCTTCAATGGTGAGTTGCATGCTTTCCCGACGTTCATTTCGTTATACGACACACTCGTACACAACGTCAAGTGCTATTGTGACATTGAAAAATTCAGTCTTTTAAAAACATTTCTGAAAGATGAAGCATTTGCACTCATTAACACTATTTCATTCACTGCTGAACATTACGCTGTCGCCTACCAGAAATTGACGGACCATTACAATAATCCTAGGATTGTAATCAGTCATTATTTTGATTCAATTTTGGATTTACAACCTCTTACTGCAGAGAACTCTGTTAAATTGGCTGGTTTAGTGAACACTATTCAGGTAAATGTCGACGCTATCCGGAGAATGAATTTACCCGATCTCTCAGGACATATATTTTTCAAGTCACTTTTCGTCTCCTGGATATCAAAACTAAACGAGCCTTTGAGGAACATTTTAACAGCAACAACTATCCTTCATTTGACGATTTAATTGCTTTCTTACAGCGCCAATGTACTATAAACACTCTAATTCAAACGCCTTCTAAGAACGATAACAGAAAAACCAATCAATACGGACTGCAACCCAAGTCTAATTTTAAAAAATCTTTATTAGCTACGCAGACTGACAGTACAACCAAGCCATTGACAAACTCACAGGATGTTCCACCCCCGTCGTGTGTCATATGTACAAAAGGCAATCACAAAATAGGGCGTTGTTATAAATTCGTAAACATGACCCCAGCCCAGCGATTATCAATTATTCAAACACTAAAAAGGTGTGAAATCTGTTTGTACTCTCATTCGAACAGCCCGTGTCGTTCTAAAGGTGTTTGTAGATGGTGTTCAAGTTCAAAACATAATAGTTTCTTGTGTGAACGTCAACTACGGGACAATTACTTTAAATCATTGCCGTCCGCCGCCGCAGGTGCACAGATTCCTGCGGCCATGCCCGCGCTTTCTTCTTTCGCTGATGTGTCTTCTTCTTCTCCGACGCAATCCATGTCTTGCCGTATTGAAACCAACACTACCGAAAATCATGTACTTCTTGGTACTGCACGCGTACGTGTTCAACACTCCTCCGGTCAGTGGTATGGGCCTTGTCGGATTCTGTTGGATAGCGGCTCGGAAGTGAATTTCATTACAGAATCGTTGACGCAGGTACTTGGCCTCCCTCGGAAGTCTTGTCCCTATCAAGTTACTGGTGTGGGACAAAACGGTCCTATCGATGTTCTCGGCACTGTTACTTGTTCACTTTCCTCTTTACATCAGCCGCACTGTTCAATTTCCATCGAAGCCATCATCACTCCTCGTATATCTTTGGATGTTCCTGCTGTGAAGTTTCCTCGTCGTATTGCTGAACAATTTTCCCATCTACCTCTGGCTGATCCTCAATTCCATTCTTCAGCCCACATCGATCTTCTTCTTGGTGTACAGGCTTCTTTGGACATCTTGTCGGAACCGCTTTCAATCATTAAGGGAAATCCCACAGCAACTAGCACTCTGTTTGGTTATGTATTAAGCGGAAATGTTGACGTCACTCCCCATTCTCATCGGAAAGCTTTCCTTGTTCAAACGTCGCCAAATGCCATTGAATCAGCTTTGCGAAAGTTCTGGGAGATAGAGGAAGTGTCCACTCCAATTCCTTGTTCGCCTGAAGATCGTTGGTGTGAAGAACATTTTCGAACAACCATTCAGCGGGACGTCAAAGTTCGCTATATTGCTTCATTGCCCTTCAAGAACGGAACCCCTCCCATTTTAGAGTCGAATCGTAAAATTGCTGAATCTCGCCTATGTCGACTTGAGAAACATTTCAATCGAGATCCAGTCTACTTCATGAAGTATAGAGAAAACTTGCTTGACTACATGAAGAAGGGTCACTTGACACTCGCTTGTACGAACTCCTCATATCTTTTGACTCATCACGGAGTCTTGAAGGATTCGTCTACATCACCGTTACGCGTGGTTTTCAACCCTTCTGAAAGTTCGATTACTTCTCATAGTCTCAATTATTTCTTGTGTACAGGGCCAAAATTACAATCCGATTTAGGAAACATAGCGTTGTCTTTCCGCATGTTACCGGTCGCTCTTACATGTGACGTTCAAGCAATGTACCGAGCGATTTCTTTATCGAATAATGACCGGAAATACCAGCATTTTTTATTCCGATTTTCTCCGGATGATCCTGTGCGAGAATAGGAATTGACCACGGTAACGTTTGGCATGACATCGAGCCCTTTCATTGCTCAGCGTGTCCTTTTACAGCTAATTGAAGACGAAGGCGCAAAATACCCGTTCGGTGCCCCTACGCTCGCGAGTTCGTGCTATGTTGATAACATTGTTTGTTCAGCTCAATCAGTGGATCACGCTCTTCAGCTACATAATGAACTTCATGCCCTGTTATCTGCTGGTGGTTTTACCCTGCGTAAATGGGCCTCTTCGCATCATGATGTCATCCAACATCTTGACGATGATTTGAGGGAACGAACTCATCCTCTTGGGAATACTGAAGCCATTCGAGTTCTTGGCATGGAATGGAATCCGGAGTTGGACTGCTTTTGTTATGCTGTACATGTTCCTCACTCTACCCCTTCCAAACGCCACATTCTATCTCAAATTGCTCGTATCTATGATGTGAACGGCTACATAGCTCCCGTTGTATTTGCCATGAAACGTCTTTTGCAAGAGATTTGGTTAGCCGGACATCAGTGGGATGACACGTTACCGACTGAGTTGTTGGAGCGCTGGACAGAAATGCAATCTAAACTTCCGGTGTTATCTGATCTGAGAATACCTCGTCACATCACCGGACCTTTTCCATGGCATTCGGCGCAAATTGTTGGTTTTGGAGATGCTTCTCAGGCAGGAATGAGCGCTGTTGTCTACCTCAGGATCGTTCAATCTGACGGTACTGTGTTGTGCAATCTTCTCCGGGCAAAAACCAAAGTCGCCCCTGTCAAAACCCTGAGCATTCCCCGACTAGAACTGTGTGCAGCTCTTCTTCTTTCCCGATTAGTGAAATCTCTTCAATTTCTTATGGATAACTTCCACATCCATGACGTTTATCTCTTTACTGACTCCACTACTACGCTATGTTGGATCAAAACCCTTCCCTACAAATTAGCCACGTTCGTAGCCAATAGGGTAGTGGAAATTGGTGAAAACTCATCATTATCATCCTGGCGTTATGTACCCACATCGTTGAATCCTGCGGACGCTGCAAGTCGTGGTTTATTGGCGGACGAGCTGATTCATCATCCCTTGTGGTGGCACGGGCCAGAGTTCTTACTAGCAGACGTTGCTCTATGGCCCTATCGGGAGTTTCCGGAACCTGATCCTCTCCCGGAACTCCGCTCCTTTCATGCCATAGTCAAGCCACCCGACTCCCCCTTTCTGGGTCTGATCATGAGATGCAGTTCGCTCCTCAAAGTACAACGAATAATTGTGTACATTCATCGTTTCATCAAAAATTGGTTTCTTCCGCCAGCAAGTTACGTCAAAGGTCCTATAACAGCTTCTGAACTTCATCGGGCTCTCCTCTGCGTTATACGAGTCACCCAACAACACTATCTGGCATCTGATATTTTGGCACTTCAGCAAGGCAATGAGTGCTCTGTACAGTACCGCGCCTTAACACCCTTTCTTTCGTCCGAGGGTTTTGTCATGGTGGGGGGTCGACTTCGCAACGCTCCTCTCCCATTCAACTCTAAACACCCATATTTGATTCCCAATAAATCTCCGTTGGCTGCTCTTATTTGTGACCATTACCATGTTTTCTCTCTTCATGGTGGTCCTTCTATTGTACAAGCCTTAATTCGCCGCTTCTATTGGATTCCCTCGTTGCGTCAATTGATCAGATCCCGTCAATTCAAATGCATTATTTGCTTCAAATTCCGAGCAAAACCTGCTCAACCTATGATGTCGGACGTTCCTCCCCTCCGCTTCGGCCAAAATCGATGTTTCATCAACACTGCTATTGATTTTGCGGGCCCCGTGATGGTGAAGGAATCGAAGCGTCGGAATAGTCGCGTTAACAAAGCGTACATTGCGCTTCTTGTATGCCTGGCAACCAAAGCTATCCACCTTGAACTGGTTTCGTCGCTTGATACTGATTCCTGCCTCGCCGCTCTCGACCGATTTATTGCTCGACGTGGATTACCGGTATTGATTTACTCGGATCATGGTCGCAATTTCGTGGGTTGTTCCAACGAACTGAGGTTATTACATCGACAACTCCTTGATTCAGGCGACCGAATTATTGAGCACTTGGGACAAAAAGGGGTAACATGGCAATTCTCTCCTCCATATGGACCCAACTTCAACGGAATGGCGGAATCTAACATCAAAATCACCAAGTACCACCTCCATCGAGTCATGGGTAATCAATCTTTTACTTTTGAAGAACTCTACACTATTCTCACGCGCATCGAATCTGTTTTGAACTCCAGACCGCTATGCTCGTTATCCACCTCCACTGATGACGACTTTGATTTTTTGACACCGGGTCATTTCTTGACCGGAGCTCCTCTACTTTCGCGACCGGATGAAGACCTTTCCGATACACCTCTACCTAGGCTTTCTCGTTGGCAACGGGTGAGTCACACTCTCCAAAGCTTCTGGCTACAGTGGCGGAAACAATTCCTTTGTGCCGCCTTCATCCATGCCGCACACGCCTTCCACCACATCCATGTGACTTCTGCCACTGTCAGCGCAACACTCGAAGCAAACACACACATTCCTACAAAATTCGTCTTCCAGATTTGATTAGTTGAGCTTCCTTTTTAAACACGTGATTGTTCATCTTCATTATTCAAATTCATCTATTTATTCAAATTCATTATTACGTAACGTGTCATTTTCTAAATTAAACTTTCGTTTTCACGAAGTATATTTTTCTTATGTGGAATCCCCCACACCTTCATACCCTGATGCAACGCAACAAATGGACGTCTTCGACCCCTAGCTGTGAACGACTTGGTGCTCCTCTGCGATTTCAAAGGTCCCCCCCTGTCATGGCCTTTGGGTAGAGTCGTGAATGTTTTTCCGGGAGAGGACGGAATCGTTCACGTGGCGGAGATTCGAACATCCTCCGGTATCTTTACGCGTCCAGTCAATAAACTGGCCGTCCTTCCGCGTTACTGATTCCCAGTATCGCTTCACAGAGGTGAAAATTTATTTTAATTGCATTTCTATTCATGTTATTTACTTATTGATATCCCTTTTCTTTTTTTTTCAAGCTCTTAATATTTTGAGTGGACTTGATTTGTATATATTTTCTCCCCTTCTCGGCGAATTTCTTTCTTTTTTCTCATTCTTGCCATAACTTCTCAAAATTATTTCCAATTTTGGGTGGGGGGTATGGTGGAATTAATTGATGTATTGGCAGCCCTGTTCTTTCCTCATCACTGCCCTCCCCCCTTTTTCCTCCCATTCCCGGCTCTCTCCGTAGTCATTCACGACGCTCCGCAATTTTTCCCAAAGAAAAGTCTCCCTTGCCTTCGATCGGCGCTCCTTTTTTCCAGTCGAATTTCGGACAGTTAACGCGAGTTCTCCCCCGCGACTCCAGCCACCATTTCATCACCAGACTTGACGACCCCAGGGCCCTGGTCGAGAACATCACGCAGTACCTCGGTGAGTTTCCTTCAATCCTTTGTCCATCTTTTCCACATTCCCTGTTTTTAACATCATTCTATTTCAGGGGCTTCTCCCCACCATATATATAAATATTATTTTACGATTTTATTCGTAAAATCCGTCCGTCCGCCATACGCCGAACGGTACCTATCGTTTTTAATTCACATTTAGTTAGAGCTGGTTTTTAGAATTTGTGACCATCCGCAGATTCCGTTCGTTCACAATGAGGGCGCAAAGGTTGAGCCGATATGAACTTGTCAACACGATCGTGAATCAAACGGTTGAAATACAGGCCAATGTTTATAATAAGGAACAGCTGTTCGGCACATCATATGGTTTTATGATGTAGATTTTTTGTTCTGAGGTAGGTAATTCGTGTTCGTGCTACGAAATGAATGAAGGTAATTTCGAATGTTTGTTGTTAGGTACTTCTTTTATAGAAACATTATTGCCATATGAAAATGCGCCTAAAGCTGGGGAGCTGGGTTGATCTCACACGTCGGTGAAATGGTCAAAAATTGGTCTTTTTTTTCTTTTGTATCCCCCCCAAAGGGTTTGGGAGCATAGTAATGAGTGAGGCCCATGGAAGAAGGAAGTTCCTTCTTCCGTGGAGGGAGGCGAAACGGAGATGTAGAAGTGAACGAGGAACTCAGAGTTGGGCCTGCAAGAGCCCTCTGTTGACGGATATCCGAACCATTTAGTCACCAGGAAACTCTCCCGAATAGAAAGGGAACTAATAACGGAATAGGGAAAAGGGAACTAACTGAAGGGATAGTTTTCGATAGTCCGCTGACTATCGATAGTTTTCGATAGTCAGAAACTATCGATAGTTCAACACCACAGTCCCAAACCGAAGGGGCCGCAAATGTGGAAACCACTAGGGATGGGAACCGCAAACTCTAGTATCGATACTAACGGTATCGATACTCGTTTTTTGTTTCAATACCAGGTATCGATATATTGGTTAAAAAATATCGATACTGAACAATATTGAAAGTATTGAATCGAAGAATTCCCGGGTAACCCAAAGGTGCCCTTACTGACAAGGTAAAATGGAAAAACCGCGGGTTAAATTCAAAATGTATTTATTAATATGTATATTTTATCATACATACATTTCACATGTAATAATATATTATGTGTATGATATAAGTCAAATAAATAAAATCTAAAATGATTTTTCCCCATAGACTAGTTTTAACAGTTCGGACGGCACCGACACATATATTATTACAAGTCATTTATTCAAAGTCAAATAAATATAATCTAAAATGAATTTTTTTCCCACAGACTAGTTTTAACAGATGCTAAGAAAACTCTTTGAGATAAATGTGTTGGCGTCAACCTGTTACCATAATCATCCATTATTCGGCCACACAGGGAAAACAAGCGTTCGGACGGCACCGACACAGCTAGAATGGTAAGGTACCTAGGAGCCAATTTGTATAGTTTGTGCAGGCTAGCCAACGGTGGCAGTTGGAGGTTGTGAGGCGTTCTGAGCGGTACGCAGGAGTTAAGGAAGAAATTATTCGTGTTTTGTTCAATCGTACACAACACAGTAATTATAGAAGTATCCCGTGTTCAATACTCGATATTTTTCTAAAAAAGTATCGATACTCCCTAGTATTGCTTTTGAGCAGTATCGATACTAAATATTCGATGTATTGAATCAAAAGTATCGATACTTCAAAATATCGAGGCAGTATTGCCCAACCCTAGAAACCACCACCACCCATTGGTATCAGATAACAGCTCGGAGAAGTGCGTCATGCGAAACTGTTGTATTGTATGCACAAGCCCATAATGTGATGTATTACGCCCTGAAAACGTTAATTTCGCTTCGTTTCTAATTCCTTCCTGAAAACTGACGAATTCACACTAAATCCTTGGCCAATATGTTCATTGACTATGGATGACTTCACTGTTTTTCTCATCATAGTGCTGGTGATTCATGCAGTAATACTCTTTTTTGATATTGTTTTCAAAGTAAGTACTTAACGCTCTCAAGTATTTTCTTCTTAACCTAAGACCGGACATTATGATTAGGCTTTCAACAAATGGATACCTAGTCAGTTAAGAAAGGCATACGTTGGTTGTAAGAAAGTATTGACGTATTATAATAGGCCGTTCTAAGCTCCGCCGGCGACCCGATCTGCCTCCAGCCACTATGTAAACTTCACCAAGGGGCTTCGTGTAGGTTTGTACGTGATGCCACGAAACATACACGAAGCCCTACACAAGTATGTAGGTATACATTAGGTATAATATAATGTATTATAGCGCCACCTCCAATCGTTTTCATACTAGGTAATGTAATACATACCTACTATGTAGTATTTTTCCGTATAGTAATAGATCTCACAATTACCTAATTGTAGTGATCTATACAGGGCAGTGATCTAGACAGAAGGTGGTTGTGGTCAGTTATTGATCAGATAAAAGGGAGCAATTCTTACAGGACTTTTCTTGCTGAATCCGATTTTGGAACCAGATTTTGGTTTATCTGCCGTTTTTTAAAAAAATGCACCAAACACTTTTAATATTTTTATACTTTTATTTATTTATTTGGCACATTAAATAACAACATTATGAAAACAAAAAGAAAACGAAAATCATCAAAGCATCTTCCTCAAAATAATCTTACATCTACAGTAGGTAGGTACATTGATACGTGCCCACGGAAAGCTAAGTTCTCGATGAACTTGTGTTTTCCCGTGGAGTCTCTTTACTGAACAAAAAGCAATCAAATCTAGTCGGCGATGCAAGTAAATTTAAGTATAATGATAGGTACTAGAAAACTATTTATGTGCGTTCATTAATATGCTTGTGACGTGTCTTTTTAATGCCAATACACCTTTGAAATCACTTAAATTAATCTTATTTTCGTAGAAAAAATTTAGAGCAACAACATAAGCGCTTCTCTTGAACAATTCGATGTTTATCTTGGGCTTTCTTATGTTAGACCTCTCTACATTTCTCGTGGCATATATGCCTGCACAGGCATCCTCCACGCCCACTCCTGTCTTATATACAAAAGTACAGGCCTCTCGCACACATAAATCAGAAATGCACAGTGTGCCGAACTCTTCATATAAATAACTTGTGTGGTATCTAGAGGGCCTCCGTAATATAATTTTAAGAATAATATTCTGGACTGTCCGAAGGACACCCAACCGCGTCTTCGTAGCCCCTCCCCAAGCAATAATACCATAATTCAGCAATGAGGAAACAAGGCCGTGATAGACCATTTTTAAATAATAAATGCTCAGAAAACCACCCAAGGATTTAAAAACGTAAAACAGTTTACGCAGCCTTTTGGCTAATGAGTTTATGTGCAGTTCAAAGGTCAACTTAGAATCGAAAACTACACCAAGGTATTTACAAGACTGAGAAAAAGGAATGGATGGACACCCACAGAAATCACTCCCACAGCAGCTATAAGAATGAAGTTTAACTACTTCATCCAATGAGAATTCCCTTCGTGAGTTCCCTGTAAATCTGACAATCGAAGTTTTCCCTATATTAAGGCACAAATAATTATAATCCATCCAAGTTCGGACTATATTCAAAACTCTGCACCCCAATTTTATTAAAAAATTATAATTTTTAGAATAACAGATGATTGCTGTGTCGTCGGCAAACCCGAATACATCACCCTCAAGGTTTAAATTCATCAAGTCATTTATGTATATAATGAAAAGTATTGGCCCGAGCACAGTTCCCTGAGGGACACCACAATTAATTTTAACATCAGAGCTAAGGTTAGTAGCAATTCGAGTTATCTGCGAACGGTCAGTCAAGTACGACTTCATGAGTTCATACGGAAGCCCCCTTATACCACATTGCTGCAATTTATGTAACAACGTTGGATGGTGCAAAGAGTCAAAAGCCTTACGAACATCAAGAAACATTCCTAAGGTAAAACATCCCTCGTTACTCTTTTCAGAAATCAATTTATACATGTCAAAAAGCGCGTGCCCCGTACTTAACCCTTTTTGGAATCCGAATTGCCTTTCAGAGATGATTCATATAAGAGGAGAGAATTTTGGATAGTGACAATGTTAGAGAGATGGGTCTGTAATTACTCATCACATCCCTATCACCACTCTTAAATAGAGGTACTACTACGCATTTCTTAAACAAGGAAGGATATACACCAGCAGCAAACACTAAGTTGAATATAAAAGTGAGAGGTAGTGCAATATAGGCTGCTAAAAGTTTTAGTACCGAATTAGTTATGTTACCAAAGTTATACGAGCTAGGCTTATTTAGCTTGAGTAGGTACCTCTCAATTTCTACAGGATCGACTGGTGTCAGAAAGAACGATTTCTCAGGAGTACGCCATGTTCCCTTACTCTCAGCAAGCAAATTTAAAGCCTCCACCGAAGGTCGCTGCACATCGTCTTGAGCCATTTCTCCTACTTTCGCAAAATAATCATTAAAGTGCTCCGCTATATCATTACCATCACTATGCATTACTCCATCGTTTCCCATTATACTACTAAATACATTTTCTTTACTACGCTTGATATTTGCTGCAACCCTTATAGTCTCCCAGATAGACTTCATATTTCCTTGAGCCTCATTAATTTGATTTCCAAAAAATAAGTTTTTAGCTTTTTTAATTAAGTATCAAGTTTAGTAAGTTTCGGTACCGACTGAAATATCGACTCAATTCAGCATTAAACGGTTGAGTTTTCAGCTTTCTCTTAATCTTGTCTCTATTTCTAATTGAAACTACAATCCCAGCAGTTATCCAACACTTCAATTTCTTAAGTTTAGAATTCCTTCGAGGAATCCACTCCTTTGGGCAACGTGAAACATGCTTCTGCAAAACATCAAAAAAGTCCCAACAGCTCTGTCAACGTCTAATTCACGGTACACCTCTTCCCACGTTTCATTTCTAACTAATTGCTTCAGTTTATCCATGTTCACAACGTTTACCCCATGAGGAGGATCTGGTTCACGATTGTATCTATCCACGACCAATGATAAACCTGCCAAGGCCATTGAATGGTCAGTCAGACCACACTCATAAACAATACCACGACTATCTTCCACTAAGCTACCTCTGACAAATATATGATCTAGACATGTCTTAGATCTAGGTCTTGTCCATTTATTGATAAATTGTAGAAAACCGTATTGAGCCATAACATTCTGGTAATTATTACATAATAGTGAGTCACTCTGAACATTAATATTTATATCACCCCCAAGAATACCAATAGGGAAACGACCGGAGTAAGTTCTAAGTATGTATTAAGTTCTAAGTATGTTTCTAAGTTCTAAGTATGTATTAGAAAAGTACTAAACAGTGTTTTCAGAAAAAGTGGAAAAATTAATTGGAATCTTTCACTGTCTTATAAGTCGTTCGAAAATAAGTGAGATTTTTATGAGCTAGATTTCAAAAACTATGTATAATTTCAAAAAAGATGTAATTGCGAAAAACGGGTTTCAGAGTTGATATCAGCACACTGAAACCCCACCACAAAACTTCATTCCTCTGCACTAAACAACACCTTTTAGCGAATTTTCGAAGAAAAGGAAGCTATTGTTCTCGGTCCAAAATTTTTAAAACTCGAATTTCCGAAAGATTTTTGCGCCAAAATCCGTTTCAGACCATCCTGAATTCACTGCCAAAAGACACAAAAAATCATATGTATATATTTATGTATTTGATTGATAACGTAAACACGAAACGCGTCTCAAGTGAGTCTTGTAACCCCTTTTTGTTATTTTATTTCTATCTAAAATTTAAAATAGAGAAGAGAAGAAGAAGAAAGAAGTTTATTTTCATTAAAATCAGGAAAAGAAATACAATAATACAAATAAACAATACAGCTTGGTTATGCAACCGTCAGCCGGAAGTACGGGACTTGAAAATTACAGAAATGAAATGAGATATAAAAATTCTTCTTCATAAGATAAAAATACATATATCTTGAAATTAAAAGACGGAACTTCTATGAGAGACACAGGAAACCCGATACCTCCACGACAATTGACAGTACCGGACAATCCTCCTCCACTCGTCAGCACTGTCCAGCAGCCCAACCGCATGATCCCTGGAGAGGTCTTGAGCACCAAAAACTTCCAAGCGGAACTGTGAGAGAGCGGGGCACACACAGAGGAAATGGTGAACGTCCTCCCTTGCGTGGAGATCACATAGGGGACACTCTTCTGACACCTCAGAGTCAAATGGCTTCCCATTGACATCCAACACCTCCCCACGGACTCTGAACAGCCATCGGATCTCTTGTAAGGCAAGCGCCGTGTCCCGCTTGAAGCTTGCACAAGTTACAGCAGGGTTGAGCTCCCTATACAAGGTGAAGTTCTCTGATGACTGAGCCCTGGCCCACCATTGCTCACGCTTTTCCTGACGAAAGCCCTCAAGAATCTCACTAGCCTCTCGCCTAAGATTCGTCCCATCGAATGTGTACAGGGAGTTTGGCACGCCATATTTCTCAGCCATGATCTGGTACTCCTTGGCCCAAGAGATACCCCTCCGAACAATTTCTCTTGCAACTATTTTGGGCAGCCGATGGTCTGGCATACTCACCTCTAAAATTTAAAATATATTTATGTATTTATGTATGTGTCATTCCAGACGATAACTCTCGATAGAACTGAGATAAAAAGTTCAAATTTGCACACAAAATCTGTCTTGGCAATCGACAGGCTAAGTTCGAAGATGGGCAGAATCGGGCCACTCTAAGGGGGGTGTAGGGGAGTTTTAAGGGGGGGAAAATTACCCATGAAGTCCAAATTTGAAACAATCTGACATGTGACACCTCATTTTAAAGGTTTTTTCATGCTGAACACGATGGTGAAGTCAGAATTGCGATATCTCATTTCATTTCCAAACTGGAGCATTTTGAAGATGAAGAAACGTGGTTTTACTTGAAATGATCTTCGTGGTTATTCTGCTCTAATCTGATGACGGAATGCGATATCACAATTCTGACTTCATCATCGTGTTCAGCGTTGAAATGTACAAAAGCTGAGGGGGGTTTGGCGAGTTTGGGCGGAGGGGGGGGGGGTCACTCAAAAAATGAAAGTCTGACAAGTGACACCTCATTTTAAAGGTTTTCACACGCTGAATAAGATGGGGGAGTCAGAATTGCGATCCCTAATTTCGTTCGCAAACTTGAGTACTTTGAAGGTGAAGAATACGTTCTTCATGGTTAATCTGCTCTAATCTGATGACGTAATGCGATATCGCAATTCTCACTTCTCCGTCGTGTTCAGCGTTGTAATGTCTAAAAGTTGAGGGGGGTTTGGGGATGTTGGGGGGGGGGGGGGGGGAGGTTCACCGATAAATTTCAAAAATGAAACGGTCTGTCAAGTGACACCTCATTTTTAAGGTTTTTACACGCTGAATAAGATGGGGGAGTCAGAATTTCGATATCTTATTCCGCTCTCAAATTGGAGCACTTTGAAGATGAAGAAACGTGCTGGAGTAATTAGTTTTATGTAAAACATCTTCATTAAAGAACATGATTGCCATGAAGAACATCTCAAGTAACAACCATGGTTGTTACTTGAGATGTTCTTCATGGCAATCATGTTCTTTAATGAAGATGTTTTACATAAAACTAATTACTCCTTCGAAAATTCGCTCTTATAGTCATGCTGCATGACTGGGGATTTTTTTAGTTGGCCAGTTGTCACACTATAATTCTGTCAATGGTTTCTTCTTAGGTCTAGTTTCTTCTTCGGTACGTCTTCTGTGCCAAGTATTGCAGAATGTGCTGTTGGAACACTATTCTGTAGGGAAGGCATACAAATATGAAGACTTGTTTGTTTGTCAAAGATAAAGAAATATATTCTAAGGACCTTTCAATGCGTTGTGCTAAAAGTACGAAATTTGGTTACGGGTTAGCACTAACCCCACAATGATCCTCGAAACTTTTCATAACCCTAGGTGAAGGGGTTCAAAACCAATTTTGAAAATTTTATATCTTGAAAAATTAAAATAGAATGGGGGTTCAAAATGAAAGTTGTTGGCGAGGAGATAATATACAAAATTTGTGTACTTTCAATAATAATAAAAATCTACCATTTAGTGATCTAGACAGAAGGGTAATCTGCACAAAGAAGATAATGATCCTTTGTGTCAAGAATTTGCAGAGTTTTTTTTTAAAGCCCAGCTTTATGTAAGTGGTGTGTGTTTTCTGATCGATATTTAGCTCCTTCCTAACCATCTCCAGAATTTTCGACAGTAGCAATTTCCTGAACGTGGAGCATCTTTCAGATCAAAAGTTCCCAAACGGAACCGACGACACCAAAATAGAGCATGATTGGCCGTTACCGTATCGGGACCGTAAACACTGTGTACAATTTCAGCCGCCTGACTTGCGTTTTCCCCATTGTCCGAAGTAATGGTAAAACGTACCCTATTTTCTCCTTGTTCACCTCCATCTTCAAAGCTCTAACTGACAACTAAATCATTCAACCACAACGATGCTCAATGTCGTTTGTTTTGAAGAGTAATTCCCATTTTCAATGAGTAATGGTTAAATATCATAAGTACAAAACAAGATATACGTCAGTTTCCATAGTGTGCGGGGAAGATCTACTTTTTCCCTAACCTTTTGTATACCTACTAAGCCTGACAAAGCAACTCCTTCCCTCGACGCAAGAGTAGCTTAAAGAGGGTACTGTATGTTACTCATTATTTGCGTATTTTCAAAAATACATGCATTAAAATAAAAATGCAGTGCAATGCATAATTGGCGATTTGAGTAGTCAACCGAGTATGTTGTTTCAACGATTGATATAATGTGTAATGAATGTTTCCCCTGCAACCGGGAGGTTAGGCAATATGCCCACCCAGAGGCATATCCAGTCTGCATTCACAGACCTGGCTATCCCCAGAGTAGTCGAACCAAAACTTTGGGAACCAGGGACACTCAGCAAACCATTACACTCCCACCTTCAAACAACACCTGGTATGCCAGTTGATAGAAAAAAAGGGGGACTGAAAGTAGTATGGAGTTCCAATCCAGGATGAACAACTGGAAAACTCCAAGGCGTGGTTAACTTCCGTCGTAATGGTGCTACTGCAAATATATTAGGTACTTGTGGAGAACTATGCTCCTACAAGCATGGATATTGGCAGGGATGAATATAGAAGTTTACCCAATGAATTATAGAAGATTGGAGGAGAGAAAGAAATTGAATAATGCCAATATAAATGCTTGTACGCAAAATGGGTGTGATCCCTATATAGAAGTCCCTTCTGGGAAAGCTCCTTAAAAGTTCCAAAAAATAGTGAAAGAGGTACCGAGGCAAAGCCAGCATGTACCTATCAACCACGCTCTGCTACCATGCCTGGGTTAGTAGGATGTTGTCCTATTAATGGGAAGCGCATTTTCATTACATACACCCACTTTTACTATGTGTGCTAATTTCGGACCCGTTTATCTCTTGTTTCAGAGTTGTTCGCACTATCCGTACATTTACTTTCTGAACAGTACTGGCGTACAGGTCACTCCGTTCCGAATCCAATGGTTTACGTCCACTTTCAACCGCCAAATACAGAAATGGGGTACTAAACGTCCCAAACTCTTAACAGCTTGGTTCACCGCTGGGACGTGGGTGACAATAGCAACATTGCCCCTGGCCGTATTTCTGGTCATTCATACCATCTTCACAGCCCTTCGTAGTTCGTCGCATGATGTGAAAAGTGCGGTTTTCGTCGAACCTCTAGTAAGTACCTGTGCGGGGGAATTGTCGTTTGATTCTCATTTTTATCCCCCAGTATTCTCATTTCTATCCCCCAGTATTTTGGTTTATTGTCTTTCATATTTTGTTTTCTTTAATAGCTCATGAAGTTTCTTCATTTTTCATTATAATGTATCCCAATTTTTCTCATTTTTCGGGCTTAATTACCCGGTAAGCGTGGACGCACGTATGTAAGTTGTCATGTGCTGATAGTAACACACAGGGCCATAGAGAGAAGAAAAACCAGGGGGGGGGGGGGGTGATTCCAAATTTTCCCAACTCCACCAGCAAAATTTCCCAGCTTTCCAAAAATGAAATCCAATAGATTGGTTCCTATATAATATAATAACTTATAATATATTATAAGAAAATAATAAGTTAATAATATTATAAAACCAATAATAATATTATACTAACTAATATTGTAATATAATATTAGTATATATTATTCTTGGTTCTTTCCCTTTTCTTATCCCCACTCCCTCTCTTTTCTCTCATTTTGGTTTATTATCTTCGATAATGAACCATTGGAATCGCCCAAAGAAAAAAATTTTTTAACCCCCCCTCAAAATTTGTTGGTTTACGTTTCAAGATACGTAGATTCAGAAAATCGAATAAAAAAAAATCCGTCCGTCCGCCGTACGCCGTCCCCCGTACGCCGTACGCCGTCCGTGCCACTTTGCCCAGTTAGCGTTGAGTTAAAATTACGAAATTCGGTTTCTGGGTTCGGACCAGCCCCACAATGGTCCTCGAAACTTTTCATAACCCTAGGTCAAGGGGAAGGGGTTCAAAACGAAATTTAAAATTTCGACAATGTCATATCTCAAAATATTTAACTGAAACGTTTGATTTTCAGTTCACTTTTGAATTACCTGAAAAATTACGAATCTTTTAAGACCAATTGGATTTTTGTGCGACCAGCCGTTCGTTCACAGTGAGCGCGCAAAGGTTTAGGAAAAACACTAATCTTTCGCGTCGAAAACGGCCGTTATGTGACCCAACCCTCAGACGCCCAGAATAAAACTACCTTTTCTCATCTTCCCGGTAAACTACAGTCTAGAAATTTTAACCGTGAGTCGGGGATAGACCACATTGCAATATTTACTCGGTTTCTCATCTGTAAAATTGTTTAAATAATACCTTTTTGTAATAATACAAATTAAATTTTGATGCTGAGCTATTGACTTGAAATTTTAAAAATAGGTCAGAACTGGATCACAGAACTGGATTCACTCGGTTTCTTGTCTGTAAAATTGTTTAAATAATACCTATTTGTTTAAACAAATTAAATTTTGATGATGAGCTAGATACTTGAAATTTTAAATATAGGTCAGAAATGGATGACATTTCAATATTCACTCGGTTTGTATGACATGGTATGAGTACGGTATGGTATATTATTGTATGTATGATTTGGTATAATACAGTATGGTATGATAGGAAAGAAATTCGTATGGTTTGGTATGAGTACGGTGAGAATATGGTATGGTGCCGATTTGCAATACAGTCTGGTATAGACAGAAGGGTGATCTGCACAAGGAAGATAATAAACCGTTGTGTCAAGAATTTGCAGAGTTTTTATTTCTTTCTTTTTTTCTATCGTCACGGCCCGAAATTTCCAAACTTTTCCAAGTCAAGAGTGCAGCGAAAAGTTGGGAACTGGAAAATTCATTTCTTTCATTTTGGTTTATTATCTTCGATAATGAACCATTGGAATCGCCCAAAGAAAAAAATTTTTTAACCCCCCCTCAAAATTTGTTGGTTTACGTTTCAAGATACGTAGATTCAGAAAATCGAATAAAAAAAACTCTGCAAATTCTTGACACAACGGTTCATTATCTTCTTTGTACAGATCACCCTTCTGTCTAGATCACTAGGTCTAAATGTCTAGATCCTAAATGTTAGATTAATTATTATTATCAATTTTATCAAGTACCTAGTGAAAATTATTATAATTTATTGTTAGGTAATGATAATTCGTATTTATTATTAATAATAATTATTATTAATTATGATTAATTAATACGATATAATTCTGGGGTTTTTAATACTACGTCGGTAATAATTTTTTTATAAAACAAATACCTACCAACAAACATTCGAAATTACCTTCATTTCCGTAGCACGAAACGCACCTCAGAACAACAAACTCGACATCACTTAAGCCATATGATGTTCCAAAGAGCTTGTTAGTATAAAAATGGACCTGTATTTCAACAGTTTGATTCAAGATCGTGTTGTGAGGCACAATCTTTGAGCCGTCATTGTGAACGAACGGCTGGTCGTACAAAGCTGCGGATGGTCTTAAAAAATTCTTAGTAATAAACTCGATCTAAATATGAAATAAAAAACATACCGTTTGATGGTAATTTTTCGAGATATGGAATTTTCAAAATTTCAAAATTCGTTTTGAACCTCTTCCCCTTGACCTAGGGTTATGAAAAGTTTCGAGGATCATTGTGGGGCTGGTCCAAACCCAGAAACCAAATTTCGTAATTTTAACTCAACGCTAACTGGGCAAAGTGGCGCGGACGGCGTACGGCGGACGGACGGATTTTTTTTTATTCGATTTTCTGAATCTACGTATCTTGAAACGTAAACCAACAAATTTTGAGGGGGGGTTAAAATTTTTTTTTCTTTGGGCGATTCCAATGGTTCATTATCGAAGATAATAAACCAAAAATCCGTACGCCGTCCCCCGTACGCCGTCCGCCTCCGTGGCACTTTGCCCAGTTAGCGTTGAGCTAAAATTACAAAATTTGGTTTCTGGGTTTGGACCAGCCCCACAATGATCCTCGAAACTTTTCATAACCCTAGGTCAAGGGGAAGGGGTTCAAAACGAACTTTGAAATTTCGACAATGTCATATCTCTGAAAATTCCCATGAAACGGTGTAATTTTTAGTTCACTTTTGAATGACCTGAAAAATTACGAATCTTTTAAGACCAATTGGATTTTTGTGCGACCAGCCGTTCGCTCACAAAGACCGCGCAAAGGTTTAGGAAAAACACTAAACTTTCGCGTCGAAAACGGCCGTTATGTGACCCAACCCCCAGACGCCCAGAATAAAACTACCTTTTTTCATCTTCCCGGTAAACTACAGTCTAGAAATTTTAACCGTGAGTCGGGGATAGACCACATTGCAATATTCACTCGGTTTCTCATCTGTAAAATTGTTTAAATAATACCTTTTTGTAATAATACAAATTAAATTTTGATGATGAGCTATTGACTTGAAATTTTACAAATAGGTCAGAACTGGATAACATTGCAATATTCACTCGGTTTCTTGTCTGTAAAATTGTTTAAATAATACCTATTTGTTTAAACAAATTAAATTTTGATGATGAGCTAGATACTTGAAATTTTAAATATAGGTCAGAAATGGATGACATTTCAATATTCACTCGGTTTGTATGACATGGTATGAGTATGGTATGGTATATTATTGTATGTATGATTTGGTATAATACAGTATGGTATGATAGGAAAGAAATTCGTATGGTATGGTATGAGTACGGTGAGAATATGGTATGGTGCCGATTTGCAATACAGTCTGGTATAGACAGAAGGGTGATCTGCACAAGGAAGATAATAAACCGTTGTGTCAAGAATTTGCAGAGTTTTTTTGGATGGAGGCTCCCCCCCCTGGCTACGGCCCTGGTGACACAGTATGTCGAGGGTCTCACGGCAACACCCCACATCCTAGTCTGAACAAGGTGAGTGGCACAGCATCAGATTTAGAGTAATTCCTGTTGGGCTTCCTTTACTGCAAGGCGATTGCAGCTGTGTCCTCGCTTCCGGGTCAGCCGTTTTAAATGAGCGAAATAGTATTTGTAAACCCCCTGTTTGTCCGAGTAGGTGTTCATATCACATTTTGATATAACATTTCACCAGTAACCGTTGTAGAGAGTACTGAGTGTGAGCATGAGGAGGCATTTTGTGTTTTTATTCTTATAATCATATTTAGCACGCTTGAAAGCTCCTTTCTCCGTCAGGCTGGCAAACCGGGGTTTAGGAAGTCCTGAAATAGCCACCTGATGGAATTCCAGCCGACACAGTCAAGTTTTCTGGACCAGCTGAGGTTCTCAAGGCCCTATGTCGCTACAAATGAGAATGCGCTGTGCCGTAAGACCAAACAATAAGGACTCAACCTGTCCTTTTGGATTATTATAATCGATAATAAACCATTGAAATCGACCAAACAAAAAAATTGGATGTTAATGTTGATGTTAACCCTCGTGTAGCTACTCGTATATCAGCCGGATAGCATTATGATGAGATGTATTTGAATATGTTAGGTACTGGTGTTTTCAATTTTGCTAAGGGTTGCAGAAGTCGACAAGACTTCAACCAGCCTAGAACCGATTGGTTGTCTGTCCTGAGATAGTGCTAGTTTGATCTTGCTTTGACTGTAATTGATGAGTCTAGTACCGATGAGAACGAGATTGAGTTTTGGTGCTGTCATCTGATCCATCTGAACATTGTACGAGACATCATCAAGTTATCCAAGAGAACATTATTATAGAAAGTGCGAAGATAAACGACTCCAGCTTGAACGTTCTAAGAGGCATTAGTGGAACAGTGCAATTGACTGAAAGATGTGGACTGACTGTCCTTCTGTTGATGTTAATGTCCTTTTCTGGGACTATAGTCCCACAAGACTACAGACCCCTTTCTGTGGAATGGCTGTCCTTCTGTGGACCTAAACGTCCTTTTATGAGTCTATAGTCCCACAAGACTATGGACCCCTTTCCGTGGACTGACTGTCCGATCCCAATATAGACCATTTGGTCTAACGGCCTCCAACCTCCCCTACAGCCGTTCCCAGTCCTCTCAACAACCATACAAGTCATACAATCATGGATCTTTCACCGTGTTTCCTTTCGCCATGTTTCTATGACTTTAATTCTATACACGTATTATACCTTTGTGAGTAGTTACAACATACTTGAGTCCAATTGTTTTGGGTCGGCTGAAGATAAAGGTTTAGACTATTTTCTACAATAATTGTAGAAAATAGTCTAAACCTTTATCTTTATTATTTTATTATTTAGATAGATCACTAAACGAAATCTCTCGGCTACTTTTAACATGAATAATGTTTTTGCGGTGGCCTACCAGAGTCGAAAAGTGTCACGAAGTTTATGTCACGAAATTATGTCACGAAGGTGAGCACAAAGAGGAATGTGATAAAGATGAGCACAAAGAGGAATGTGATAAAGATGAGCACAAAGAGGAATGTGATAAAGATGAGCACAAAGAGGAATGTGATAAAGATGAGCACAAAGAGGAATGTGATGAAGAATTACCAACGTTACATTTGTTACCTACGAATAACTAGTTACCTACGTTTCATGGTAGTACCTAAACATTTCAATGGCTTACACATCTTATTTTTCTCATCATCGCCCATTACTGAGTATTACCACATCTTGCGAGTCGCACAACGTGGATACCATTCAACTTCCTACTCTGAATTAACAACATGTTATTAAGTAACCATGCAACACTTAATAAATAACACTTAAGTAACCATGCAACATTCTCGATAGGTAGTTGCGAAATGTCTGACGATCCGACCATCAAAAAACTAATAAATTTTCCACACATTTTTTAATATTTTTCATACAGACGAAGAAAAGGGATAAGGAAAAGGGGAAACGGGACGCAAAAACATTATTCATGAATTGTGATGTTAGCCAAAGGGGGCGAGGCGTGGAGCGCCGTTTGTCTATATGCCGACCAGGCCAGTAGCGATGCCCGATATGATATCGAAATATCGATATTTGCTGACGATATTTCGATATTATCGTATCGATATCGCATCTTCCGATATTTTCGATTATCGATATTTTTAGCCGATATATCGTGCTGTTAAATCACCCTTTAGCACGCGAAAATTTAAGGAATACTGTGTTGCAAAATATTCCGAGGCACTGTTATTGGTGTCTGCTGCGCTGCTGCTGAGTCAGAACTGTAGGATCATGACGGATGACGGCAACCGCCTAACTTCGGAGCACCTAACCCAACGGGCGTTCCTGAAGAGACTCAGCACAAAAGTGTGGAGTGCTCTCCATTCTAAAGCAGTTTAATTGTATTTTTTATGGTGAACTAATGTCCTAAAGTAAAGTTTTGCATTATTGACATTTTATGTCTTTACTATGGCACATAAATGAAAAATCGTTACGCGGAGTGCGTTACGAAAAGTGTGTTACGCGGAGTGCGATACGCGAAGTGTGTTACGCGGAGTTCGTTACGCGAAGTGTGTTACGCGGAGATTCCCTAATGATCCTTGAGGGACTTCTGAACACAACTGACCGATCCCAGATCAGCTGAGTGGCTCTAGAATCGAGTTTTGGTTTATTATCTTCGATAATGAACCATTGGAATCGCCCAAAGAAAAAATTTTTTTAACCCCCCCTCAAAATTTGTTGGTTTACGTTTCAAGATACGTAGATTCAGAAAATCGAATAAAAAAAAATCCGTCCGTCCGCCGTACGCCGTACGCCGTCCGCCGTCCGTGCCACTTTGCCCAGTTAGCGTTGAGCTAAAATTACAAAATTTGGTTTCTGGGTTTGGACCAGCCCCACAATGATCCTCGAAACTTTTCATAACCCTAGGTCAAGGGGAAGGTGTTCAAAACGAACTTTGAAATTTCGACAATGTCATATCTCTAAAAATTCTCATGAAACGGTGTAATTTTTAGTTCACTTTTGAATGACCTGAAAAATTACGAATCTTTTAAGACCAATTGGATTTTTGTGCGACCAGCCGTTCGTTCACAGTGACCGCGCAAAGGTTTAGGAAAAACACTAAACTTTCGCGTCGAAAACGGCCGTTATGTGACCCAACCCCCAGACGCCCAGAATAAAACTACCTTTTTTCATCTTCCCGGTAAACTACAGTCTAGAAATTTTAACCGTGAGTCGGGGATAGACCACATTGCAATATTCACTCGGTTTCTCATCTGTAAAATGGTTTAAATAATACCTTTTTGTAATAATACAAATTAAATTTTGGTGATGAGCTATTGACTTGAAATTTTACAAATAGGTCAGAACTGGATAACAATGCAATATTCACTCGGTTTCTTGTCTGTAAAATTGTTTAAATAATACCTATTTGTTTAAACAAATTAAATTTTGATGATGAGCTACAGACTTGAAATTTTAAATATAGGTCAGAAATGGATGACATTTCAATATTCACTCGGTTTGTATGACATGGTATGAGTATGGTATGGTATATTATTGTATGTATGATTTGGTATAATACAGTATGGTATGATAGGAAAGAAATTCGTATGGTATGGTATGAGTACGGTGAGAATATGGTATGGTGCCGATTTGCAATACAGTCTGGTATAGACAGAAGGGGGATCTGCACAAGGAAGATAATAAACCGTTGTGTCAAGAATTTGCAGAGTTTTTTCCCTAATGATCCCTCGATTCTGAGATTTGGTATGTGGGCCCTTGAGGGACTTCTGAACACAACTGACCGATCCCAGATCAGCTGAGTGGCTCTAGAATCCAGTTTTTTCCCTAATGATCCCACGATTCTGAGATTTGGTATGTGGGCCCTTGAGGGACTTCTGAACACAACTGACTGATCCCAGATCAGCTGAGTGGCTCTAGAATCCTGTTTTTTTCCCTAATGATCCCACGATTCTGAGATTTGGTATGTGGGCCCTTGAGGGACTTCTGAACACAACTGACCGATCCCAGATCAGCTGGGTGGCTCTAGAATCCAGTTTTTTCCCTAATGATCCCACGATTCTGAGATTTGGTATGTAGGCCCTTGAGGGACTTCTGAACACAACTGACCGATCCCAGATCAGCTGAGTGGCTCTAGAATCCAGTTTTTTCCCTAATGATCCCACGATTCTGAGATTTGGTATGTGGGCCCTTGAGGGACTTCTGAACACAACTGGCCGATCCCAGATCAGCTGAGTGGCTCTAGAATCCAGTTTTTCCCTAATGATCCCACGATTCTGAGATTTGGTATGTGGGCCCTTGAGGGACTTCTGAACACAACTGACCGATCCCTGATCAGCTGAGTGGCTCTAGAATCCTGTTTTTCCCTAATGATCCCACGATTCTTAGATTTGGTATGTGGGCCCTTGAGTGACTTCTGAACACAACTGACCGATCCCAGATCAGCTTACTGGCTCTAAAATCCAGTTTTTTCCCTAATGATCCCACGATTCTGAGATTTGGTATGTGGGCCCTTGAGGGACTTCTGAACACAACTGACTGATCCCAGATCAGCTGAGTGGCTCTAGAATCCTGTTTTTTTCCCTAATGATCCCACGATTCTGAGATTTGGTATGTGGGCCCTTGAGGGACTTCTGAACACAACTGACCGATCCCCGATCAGCTGAGTGGCTCTAGAATCCTGTTTTTCCCTAATGATCCCACGATTCTGAGATTTGGTATGTGGGCCCTTGAGGGACTTCTGAACACAACTGACCGATCCCAGATCAGCTGGGTGGCTCTAGAATCCAGTTTTTTCCCTAATGATTCCACGATTCTGAGATTTGGTATGTAGGCCCTTGAGGGACTTCTGAACACAACTGACCGATCCCAGATCAGCTGAGTGGCTCTAGAATCCTGTTTTTTCCCTAATGATCCCACGATTCTGAGATTTGGTATGTGGGCCCTTGAGGGACTTCTGAACACAACTGACCGATCCCAGATCAGCTGAGTGGCTCTAGAATCCAGTTTTTCCCTAATGATCCCACGATTCTGAGATTTGGTATGTGGGCCCTTGAGGGACTTCTGAACACAACTGACCGATCCCTGATCAGCTGAGTGGCTCTAGAATCCTGTTTTTCCCTAATGATCCCACGATTCTTAGATTTGGTATGTGGGCCCTTGAGTGACTTCTGAACACAACTGACCGATCCCAGATCAGCTTACTGGCTCTAGAATCCAGTTTTTTCCCTAATGATCCCACGATTCTGAGATTTGGTATGTGGGCCCTTGAGGGACTTCTGAACACAACTGACCGATCCCAGATCAGCTGAGTGGCTCTAGAATCCTGTTTTTTTCCCTAATGATCCCACGATTCTGAGATTTGGTATGTGGGCCCGATGTGGTTTGGTATTTTTGACCGATATATCGATATCTAATATCGGCTCCTTGCGATAGTCTCGATATCGTTATTGTAGGTTTCGATATGAAACGCCATCCTAGTTACTCGTTAACAACACCAACTGCTGAGCGTTAATAATGACCCACTGGAGATGATTTTTAGGTTGCTACTTTTCAATGCTCCTGTAACTTACTAACCTAGGCAACGGTTTTCGTGTCATCTTGTATTTTCCGTACACCTTGCCATTTGGCAACGCAGCGTTGTGCTAAAATGATTAAATTTGGTTTACGGGTTGTGGAATCTAACTCGCTTTCCAGCACACAAAACTGCTCTGAACAGAGCCAACAAAGAACTCACACAAGCGCTCATTGAGGAGAAGCAAAAGCTATCCAAATGCAAGCTTGCCGTTCTGAACACTAATGACGGCTCATTGTGGAAGAAGACGAAGCAGCTCACTAGGGAACGCGCCGACATACCACCTCTCAAGCTGAATTCACGCTGGTACTCCACACCATTCGAGAAGGCAGAACTATTCTCCAGCATCCTGGAAAATCAGTTTACCCCCAATAATCAGCCAAGCCCAATAGAGGATGAAGTTCTGTCTGCAGTGTCAAGCCCGCTGCAACTAAGCCCGTTTGCTGATTTCTTCAACCCTGCTCAAGTAAAGAATGCTATACGCCGCTCACCTTGCAGGAAAGCTCCTGGTAACGACAGCATAGTACGACCACTTCTACTCCATATTCCCCGCAAGACTCTAGTACTCATCACACAAGTTTACAATGCTTGCCTCCGACTAAGCTATGTACCATCAAAGTGGAAACACGCCATCGTCATCCTCATACACAAACCTGGTAAACCTGCAAATTCCCCATATAGCTACCGACCCATAAGCCTCCTTCCCCTGCTCTCAAAGATCTTCGAAAAATTACTGCTCCCCAAGCTGCTCCACTACCTGGAGCCACTAATCCCGGTTACTCAATTTGGATTTAGAAATGCCCACATCAGTTTCATAGGGTGGTGGACAAGATATTGGATACATTTGAGGCAAAACAGACCTGCATTGGACGATTTGCAGACACAGAGAAGGCGTTCGACCGGGTATGGCATCCTGGCCTTCTTTACAAGCTTAAACCTGTTTTGCCTGACACCTACTACCGGATTTTGCATTCCTACCTAACAGGACGCTCTTTTACAGTCAAATACCGTGATGCCATGTCGCGGTCTCGGTGCATACGTGCAGGTGTTCCCCAGGGTAGCGTCCTTGGCCCACTGTTGTACCTTGTCTATGCGGGCGACATCCCAACATCTGCTCCAGCAACAGTGGCGCAGTTTGCGGACGATATTGCTGTTCTTTACAGCTCCCCACGAGGTGAACGAGCAGGCATCGAGCTTGAGGAGTACGCGTTTGATCTAAATGAGTGGGCAACGAAGTGGAAGATCAAACTTAACCCTCAGAAGTCCACCTCTGTCATCTTTACCTATCTACACCAGTACAACGTCCACCCACTGATGATTGGCAACGACGCAGTACCTGCAGACACAAAGGTTCGTTACCTTGGGTTAATCCTCGACAAGAGGCTAACATTTGACGCCCACATCACTGCCACACTCCAAAGGTGCCGCCATCGGCTGCGAACACTTAAGCCCCTCCTTGGCAGACTCTCTCCTCTCACCCTGGACACCAAGCGGCTCATTTACCTAACTCTCATACGGCCTATTTGGGAGTACGGTTGTCAGATCTGGGGTGGTGCATCTGATTCACAAGTTCGAAGAGTGCAAACGTTTCAAAACAGAGCACTGAGGATAATTACCAATGCGCAATGGTATATCCGAAACACCAACCTGCACAAAGATACTGACATACCACCGGTGAAAAACGTACTCAATGCCTCGTACTCCCGATTCCACCAACGGCTCCTTCATCACCCAAACCCTCTTGCATCTGATATCCTGTTCGCAGTTCCCCCTGATCGTCCAAGCCGAAGACTAAAGAGAAAGCGCCATACCGACCTCCTCGTCAATGCCCAACCCTAATGCCTAGATCACCCTAGTCTTCTCTTCTCTTTTCTAGTCACCATTACAACTGCTTATATATACTTTTTGTAATGGGAGTAAGTCAATGGACTACACCTCCCTCTCATGTGCCATGTTACCCGTTGTTGTTATAAAATTATTCCAACTGTAATGCTTTTTTTTTTTTTGCAATAAAGTTCTATTATATTAAAAAAAAAAAAAAAACGGGTTCGGACCAACCCCACAAAGATCCGCGAAACTTTTCAAACCCAATTTTGAAAATTTTATATCTCGAAAAATTCAAATAGAACGGTATAGTTTTTAATTAGATAGTTATTTTTTTGGAATTTTTCAAGACCATCTGCAGCTTTGTACGACCAGCCGTTCGTTCACAATGAGGGCTCACATTTGGAGCAGATGTAAAGTCATCATTATGAAGGTGAATCATACGGCAGCCTGTCGGGTCTATGTTGATACTGGCCCAGCCGATTCGAACAGCACATGGTTTTCGGATATCGAGTTAATTAATAATAATTTACAGTACTTGATAATAATTAATAATAATGAATGATAATTATCATTATGAATTATATCTTGGGCAGAAATAAAAAGAAATAACTCGGAAAAATAAATGGTTTAATGAATTACGAGATTACGAGAATGATGAACTCGTACTACACCACTTTGAAAACGCAGGGACGCAACTGAAGACCGCAGAAGGCAGGTCCATAGGTAGGGGTAAGTTCGGTGAGTCTAAATATAGCAAAATGGTGCTAACTATTTCTACACCCCATCAATTTTGCAAAAGTGTTTCAACTGTTCCTAGCTTCAAATCCCCAAGACCTCAATTCTCAACAATTTGAATTTTAAGGACTTGCAGATTGAAATTGACATAAAATTCACAGTAATTATAAACTCACCAAAATGCATTTTAAATTTAGCAAATAACGGTATTAAAACATAATATAATATATTATGTTTTAATGATGTAGACAATATTGTGACATATATTATGATGTAGACAATAGAACATTTCAATGAAGTAACTTATATACGGCCAATTTTCGCTTTGGTTTCTTTAATGTATTTTTCACATTCCTTCAGACTTCACAAATTCCTAACTTTTCTCTAAATTCAACAAATTTTTTGTTAAACAATCAGCGATTTGGCTGGAGGTACGAATGTAAGTTAACTTTACACCTTCATTCATAACTTGGTGTCGTATAAAGTGATATTGCACATATTGCAGTGATATTGCTTAGATCTCTTAGTTTCAAAATTATTTGCTATTTTCATACATGTCTGGTTATCTTCAAAAATTTCAATTTTTGATCTAATTCAATTTTAGTTAACAGTTGCTTAATAAATAAATTTTCACACATACTTACGATCGGCTAATGCGTAGTATTCGCTTTCTGCTGAGCTTCTGGCTACAGTTTTTTGTTTCCTAGATCTCCAGGCAACAGTGTTTCCATTTCATTTAATCGCATATCCTGAAATACTCTTTCTGTCAAAATCGTTGGCGTAGTCAGAGTCGACGTAAGCGGAGATTCTAGCATCAGACTTATTCTCACATCTTTCAAATTTTAGCATATAATTTATAGTAAGTTTAAAATAACGAATTACATGTTTCAAGTGAGTCCAGTGTTCTGGACCATACGAGTTTTGGAACTTGCTGAAATATGATATGCAGACGTTAAATCGGGTCTAGAACCCATCATGAGGTACATTAAACTTCCTATTAGTTCGTTGTAGGGGGCTTTGAAATTTGTATCTTTCCGTTCAGATTGGTTAGGAGTTTTCAGGTACAATTTTGGTTGCATTGGAATTTCAGAAGGTTTACAATTTTCCATGTTGAAATGTGCTATGATTTTGTCTATTGATTCCGACTGTCTTACGTAAAGTGCTTGGTTGGTACGCTCAATTTCTAATCCTAAGAATTTAAATTTTCTATTATTTGACACATCCTTAATTTTGAATCTACCGCCTAGGTGTTTTTTTTTAATAGTATATTGGAGTATATTTCATCTTCCAAGGTGGTCCTCTGTACAAATCCTGGTGCTAACTATTTCTTCTACATTATAATTCATAATAATAATTATTATAATCAATCTACCATTTAATGATCTGTACAATGAAGATAATAAACTGATGTGTTAAGAAATGGCGGGGTTTCTTAACACTGGAGATGCACGGCTTTCCCCCCCCCCCCCACCTGTTTGCATCCCACATGTTTTTCCATAAAACTGCATAATTTTAATGGAACCTCTTGCAAACAGCCCTAAAATAATACTTTGCATAATTTATTTACGTACCTACTATTACTCTACGATGAAGAGTGTAAAACGTTACAAATCCCACTCTTCCTCATAAAACGAAACTATAATCTCCTTCCGGGGTCACCAGTGACCATAGCCTTGTCTCTGCTGGATTAATTGCTCTAGTTTCTGTCTTTCTAACCTTGTTCGTCAACGTTTTAGATATTTAAAGGCTATAGGCGCCACTATATCACTTTTTCTCTATGCTGTCTGTTTGTTCGCACGCCATGGCTAAACAATCAACATTTTACAAAAATCAAATGAAACGATTTTGACGAGTCTCATACTGACGAATGGCATCTAAGCATTCAAAACCAACGATACTGAGCTCTAACAAGATCAAATTATAATTTAGACAGTGTACACCAGTATAATATACTGGTGTACATGATATTATCATGCAGATTGCAAACTGACAGAATCACACCTATATAACCCTACACAATATTTGGATAAATAATTGTTGTCTTTCTTATTGGTTTTAGGTTCCTGGTTGGAATCTTCCTACGTCGGATATTGGGTACTACATTGCATCTCTGTTGATATCCAGCGTAATACATGAACTGGGACATGCTGTTGCTGCTGTGAGGTAAGTAGGTTCACATCAACTTGGCTGCAACAAAAAATCTGATGTTTGCGTTTAAAGAAAAACGCCACACAATAGGATTTGTAGGATACTCCATGGGAGGATGTGTGAGAGAAGGACATAGGAGGCACGTTATAGTTTTCAGTTCACATTTTATGAAATTTTATTCGTTTTGGCACTCCTTTATCTTCATTAGCCTTGTAATCTAACAATAGGTCGTCACTTACAGACGAAGAAAACCATCGGAAAGCAAATAATTATGCGTCTGAAATAAGTTCTTAGAAATCGATTATTTGCTTTCGATTAATCGAACTCGATTATTCATTAGCAATTAATCGGTCACATCGATTATTAGCTTACGATTAATCATTTGATATAATCGATTATTTGGTTCCGATATTGCATCCCTAGCTCGAAGGTAAGCTTCAGGTCGAATGTAATTCCCAGATCACGGGCTCTGGTCAACCTCAGTATGATTGTGCCGTCAATGTAATAGTTGTGGTGAGAGGGGTTGTGGGATTGTGAAAAAGAGATGACGTAGCACTTCGCAGGGCTTAGGGCCAGGCTATTGTGACTGCACCAAGCATACAGGGCGTGCAGATTTATTTATTTATGCTACACCTTTACAATATTAAAAAATAATAATACACATGGTTCAAGAGAAACAAAAGTAATATTATTGCGAGGCAAAGGCACAAAGCCTGTACCGCCTCGCAAGATTATCAGACTCGTTACATAATCAGCCTATTCAGTCATCAAAAACATGATGATATTTTGTTTATCCCGAATTCCCTGAATACCAGTTTCATTTCTCGACAAGATTTTGCTCAATAAAGCCTTTTACTATCGTAAAGGTTTATCTCAAAGCCATCCAGTTACTCTTTTCTTATAAAAATCTCGTGACATGAGCATTGGAGATCTGAGGCAAGGATCCAACGAATGATGCTCAACACATGAAATATAATAAGGACTTCTCGTCGTGATTGTAAGAGCACGCCACAGGGTCACAATTTTACCGCCTAGCCGAAAACGAGTCAAGTGCTTATGTCGGTGGCTCTCTCCTATTGCATTAGGGCACTTGTGGTACATGAGAAGGAGGGACTTGATAAAAAGTTGCCTGGGGGTGAATACTTTGAATTCCTCGAAGAGATTGCTTTGGATGGTGGCAGAATCAGTATCAGAGTTGAGGACCGAGAAGATTTTCAGGTCGTCTGCACAAAGTAGAAATCTGACGTTTGAGAGAACAGTACCAAGGCCAAACACAACAAATTACACACCACTGCTGTAAATATCCCACTCCGATCATATCACTCTTGCCCCAAATGGTGGTATAATCGAAGATAACCAGTGATCCAAAATTTCTGTTGACAGGGAAGATGTTCACCTGATTGGATTCAGCGCATCGGTATTCTTTGTTGTCCCGATGGTTGTGACGCATCTTGATCAGTTAGATTCACTTTCAGCGTTCAGACAACTGAGGATTTTATGTGCCGGCGTCTGGCACAACATTTTCCTTGCGTTGCTCGCTGCCGTCGTTGCTACAACCCTTCCTTGGCTTCTTTACCCGTTTTTCGATTTCGGGACTGGAGTTCAAATCAAACGTATCAATGAGGTAACGTATGTTATAATGACTTTCATTTTCTGCACTTACTATAACCCAACTGCGGCCTTTTCTATAGCCTGAACCGTTTACTATTCTAGGGTTCTCCTCTCTTGGCTGATGGAGGTCTACTACTCGGTGATAAGATCACACAAATAAATCAATGCAAAGTTCGAGGCATTACGAGTTGGCAAGACTGTATCGTGCAAGCTATCCAGGAATCCAATGGCGGTTACTGCATCCCTGATAGTTTCGTCAAAGAACACGATGAGAGTGTACCAGGTGAAGCATAATATATTATATAAGTCAAACATCCAATTTCAATTGCGAGAGAGAGAGAGAGATAGATAGAAAGAGAAGAGAGAGATTGATTGATTGTATGGTTTTATTTAGACACCAGGGAAAGGTTAGGGGCTGGTGGCCCTCTCTTCCACCTTCCCTGGATAAATGTAATTACAATATCACCTCTTACAATCGAATTCGCAACATGTTATATACAAAAACAAATAAAATAAAAAACATAAATTCAATATTCGTCTAATAACCTCTTCTTTAAACTGTTCCGAAATGTTTCGGTACGTTCCTCTAATTTAAACAAATCAAAAAACTGTTCGGGATTTCGCTTTTGTGGACTTTCACAAGAACCAGAAGATGTACAACATCTGGGTGGTGTACAACCGGAGTGGTTATGTCACAAGAAGTGGTAGGAGTAGGACTACTCATCGTTTCTGTGAACTCCAAAAGATGGTCTGGCACCCTGACGTCCTGTGGGCAGAAGAGGAAGAGGGTAGGAAAGTGTCATGTGAAAATTTGGTACGAGACAAATACATAGCTTAATTTTCTTCGAAAATTCGCTAAAAGCAGAATAATAAACGGAGACTACTGAAAAGGCACTTCACTTACATCTACATTTTCATCAGCCTGTTCAGTAATCATGGCTTGGACTGCCGCCTGCCGCATCAGTTGTCCTGCGGCTGTTCCTCGCTTAGTTTCTCCATTCGCCTTGGCCACATTCCTGAAGTCTTCTCTGAAGCGTGCCAATTCTTCGAGGAGAACCTCTCTCTCAGTGTACTGTTCTTCAGTGCCGCTTTTCCGGAGAATGGCCTTCTCATCGCGGCAAAATTTGACCAGCAGAGAATCTGTTCGGTCTCGCACTGCCCTAGGGGAGACGTCCTTACCGATGGCTGTCGACAGCTTTGAGGCGACGTGTTTCCACGTAGCACCATTACACCTGAACATAATATTAGGAACATAATATTAGTTCATCTTCTCCACAATTGTCCGTAAAATACTCTATTTCTACTTGTACATACCTAATTCACTTTCAAACAATTGTAAACATTATTTCATCATCATCAGTTATTATTATTATTATTAAATATTATTATTATCATTTTAAGTATTATTATTATCAACTATAAATTATTTTGTTATTTCATCTTATTGTAATTCTTGTTTAGAACAGAACAACACTCAGGTGCCCTTTGGTAATTCTCAAGGGAAGTAGGCAGAGATGGGCGTATTCGTATTCATAAATATGAATATGAATAAATTAACAAAACGCGGATTTGTAAATATGAAGACACTTATGAATATGAATAAATTCACAGGACGAGAATTTCTGAATATGAATAATGTTATGAATATGAATAACACGTTATTCACATTTCTATTTATGAATGACGAATCACATGTAAATAACGCGTTATTCATGAATAAAAATGAGAATAACGCGTTATTCATGAATAAACATGTGAATAACACGTTATTCATGAATAAACATGTGAATAACGCGTTATTCATAAATAAAAATGTGAATAACGTGTTATTCATATACATAACTGTATACCTACATAATAATATTCACAAATCCTCGTCCTGTGGATTGATTCATATTTATGAACATGAATACGCCCATATCTGGAAGTAGGTAAACGTAGTTACCAATGATCGTCTCACCTGTAAGGCATCTCCTCCAGGACCTGCTTCAGCAACAGAATATCGTCCGCTGGAAGGAATCGCACAACGGCTCTTTTCTTTTTTGGATTCTGCAACGACAGAAGGGAGGAATCATTGTACCTTTATCAGTTAAAATAGAAAAGAATAGAAAAGTACCTATCCGTCGGTGGCTTGCATAAACAGAACCAAGAACGGTATCCGGAAAAATTTCACTTGTCAGACTGTCTCGTTTTGGGAATTTATGGGTAATCCACCCCCCATCTAACACCCCAAACCCCTTCTTAGCTTATAGATTTTTCAACGCTGAACAATGGTGAAGTCATAATTGCGATATCTCATTCCGTTATCAGATTAGAGCAGACTAACGATGAAGAACATCTCAAGTATCAACCACGTTTCTTCATCTTCAAAGTGCTCCAGTTTTGGAACGTAATAAGAAGAATTCTGACTTCACCATCGTGTTCGGCGTAAAAAAAACTTTAAAATTTGGTGTCACTTGTGTGATTGTACCTTTTTGGGTAATTACCCCCTCCCCATCCAAACTCCCACAACGCTCCTCAGTGAGACAAGTGAGACCTCATCTTGCAGATTATTCAAAGCAGATGGTGAAGACAGAATTACGATATCACATTCGGTTATCAGATTACAACAGACTTGAATTTGAATAGCAAACTTGAACTTTTGATCACAATTCTATCGAGAGTTATCGACCGGAGTGACACATAAATGTGTATACCTACATCTAATTTTTGTTGTCTTTAGTGAGTGGAATCAGGATTGTCTGAAACGGATTTTGGTATGAAAAGCTTTCGAAAATTCGAGTTTTAAAAACTTTGGACCGAGAAAAAATGCGCTAACACCCCCGTTATTTTCCCCGAACGCCAGCTTTAGCTCGCAAGATCTCTACACAAATCTCTACAAGATGCTTAATGCAACACTTACCTCGAGTGGCAAATCCATTTCAAAATCCACAGCAAAATACACACAAAAATGTACGACGGATAGCGTTAGGTCGGTCACGGCAGTCGGCACCAGAACGTTTGGAAGGTTTATTAGAGAGAAGGTTATGAATCCACTCGTCGTCGTTTTCGTTGCCGCATTCGTCATACGACTCAGTCGACTCCAATCGGCTGACGAATGCGCATTCGTCACTTGTTTGTCTCGCGAGAACGATTGCGATTCGTCACTTATTCGTCACTTGTTCGTTCGTCAGACGAAAGCGTGCGTAACTTTGGTTGCAAGAACTCTCTATTGTACAATTTCGTTCCCTGAACTAAAAAGGCTCTTTCAAAGATCACGGTGCGATGCCTTGGAATCTGCAAGAGATTTCGTCGGTTTCGGGTATTTGTATCGTGGACATCTGCCATGAAAGTGAAAGCTTGGTACAAATAATCAGGCCTCTTAAATTTGAGTATTTTAAATAACATGGATGCTATCTGCAGTTTCTTCAATTATTTTATCTTAAGTATACCAAGCTTTTTATAGGAGGGAGTAACGTGATAGTCCAAATTCACGAATCTAATTGCGGCATTTTGCGCACTCCGGAGCTTTGCAATTTCCTCACTTTTCAAGTCGCAGAGGGCAACCGCGGCGTACTGGAATGTAGGAAAGACGAGGGAGTGGACCAGTTGTAGCCTAGTGTAAACAGGAAAATTTGAGGCTATTTGGCGTAATTGATAAATATTCTTGAATACAGAGTTACACATGTTGGTTATTTGTTTGTCCCATGAGAGGGAGTTCTGGATGCATATTCCAAGGTTCTTGACTTCAGATACATATTCTAAGGCCACTCCGTCATAGAGGAGAGGTAGTATACATTTTATATTTGTTTTCGAAAGAATTTTCATATAACCTAGGATTATTGTAATAAAAAAACGGAGGTATAGAGTGAGAGAGTCTATTTCCACGAAAATAATGAGTACAATTGTTAAATCGATTTCGACGATTAAGTCATCATCAGTAACAAACACGAACTGAAAGTACATCATGAAATACAGCTTATATAGTGGCAGAAGTGAAAGGTATCATCCAATCGGATTGAAGCAGGTTACAGTGAAGGGAGAACTTAAATCCTATTGGCTCAGAGAAGGGAAGGGGCGGATCAACAAATGCCAATTAAGGCAGACAAAGTGAAAGGGAGCTTAAACAATGGTGAGGGTAACATTGTGAGGGGGGGGGGGGGACCTCCGTTTTTTATTGAAATGGGTTTGCACAACCTCGTCGCGAGTGATCTAATACGTACCTAGGATTATTGCTTTTGTTTTTTTCTCATTAACCTTCATACCATGAGCTGTACACCAGTTTATTAATTTATCTAGCTCTGAATTCAAACATGCTACTGTATTGTTTACTTCTCCTGTCTTACACATTCGATACATTTGAAAGTCGTCCGCATAGAACATGTATTCGGTGTCTCGTCGAAGAATTTTGGGAAGGGATGATATATAAATTATAAAAATTAAAGCATTTTGAGGAGTACCAATTAACAATTATTACATTTCTCAATGTGGACAAACCAATTTAACAGATTATCTGGGATTCCTGTGACCTCAGAATGCTCAACAATATGTCAGATCTGAAGTCGAAAGCAGAAGAAAAGTCGATCAGGATCATTACACAAACTTTGTTCGAGAGAGAGAGAGAAGAAAGTTGGTTGTGCAGGGCGTAAAAACGGTGCAAAAAAGTCTAGGAACTGAAAACTGATTGGTATTTTAAGAACACCGTAATTAAATGGGAAAAACTCTGCAAATTCTTGACACAACGGTTCATTATCTCCTTTATGCAGATCACCCTTCTGTCTAGATCACTAAATGATATTAATTATTATTACGCATTATCATTAATTCATAATAATTATTATCAAGTAGTGTAAATTACTAATATTTATTGTTGGTTAATCTTCGTTTTGGAAGAAGAGTCAGGAATTTCCAAAAGTGATATGTAAAATGGCATTTTCTACTAATTTTTATCTCCCAAAGTTTTGCCGTTTGTCGTTATCCCTTGAAACTTCTCAGTTTGTCAACTTCCCTTGAAACTTCTCAGTTTGTCACACCTCACCCTGCCCCCGCCTAAATGTAAATTCAGTATAATTAAGTCACTTTCTCATGTTTCAGCTAAACACATATCAGAAAGTTTGGTGGAGTGCTGTGGGTCAAACAGTCCTCGACACCTTTGCTTCGAATACGTTGGAACCGACGACGAACCACTTCCCCTTCCTCAACACTCGTGCCTTCTTGCCCGAAACGTCATAGATCTGAAGCCCCAGCCCTGCTCTGCACCGCCTGACTGTCCCTCGTCCCTTCACTGCTTTCGACCTTCCCTCGAAAACTCCACGAGGCTTGTCCAGGTACACAGGGCACGCGGACCAACCGTCCTCTACCTCGGTTACCCAGCTGACGTCTACCACGCTGTCACTGTCACAGACTTTATAAGTATATATAAATTCTTCCCTTCGTCAATACCTGACGCTCTAACTAAACTCTGTCAGTTTGTGACCTTGTTTTCTTCTGGGCTTGCCATTTTAAATGTGATTCCATGTTTTTATTTTGACGGTCAGTTGATCATGCACACACTCTCTGAAGTTTTTCTAGCTAAACGTGTACCTATTGCTACAGCTAGACAAGCCATATCGTTATGTATCTCAATTTTTGGCACGATTATGCTCGTCGTTTACATATTCATCATGATCATCACTGCTTATTGAGACTCAACCCTGTAATACTGTACAATGTACTTAATTGTGACTTTTTGTTCTAAATTGCTTAGGCTTTGCATTCGATTATAGGTTTTTTTTTTGTTCAGAGAATGACATAATTGTAAAGTGTTGTTGGGTATTTAGAAAAATTGTCTAAATACCCAACAACATTTAATGTTTTTTTACGCCCTTACAGATAATCAACTTGATAAACTCCCTTCAGTTATTAGTTCCGAACAAATCCTTTGATGAGTTTCTATTTCAAGGATAACTGGTGGCTATCCTTGAAATGGTGCATGATTGTGGTCTCGTTATTGATCTCCATGCTTTCAATGACAAATTCTGAGTTGCATGATAGAATATGAGGTGATCTAGTCCGTGATCATCGTCCTGATTGGCTTCTGACGGTGAACCGGATAACTTACTGTTTTTTGCAAAATGTTGTGGCACGACATGAAATACTTGTACTGGTATATTGAATTTAATTTATGGCTTAACATTATTTCAACTCTTTTTCTCTGTAGAAGCAGTTACGATCGTAAGAGAATCCATATCAAAATTGCCCTACGTTTCCTGGTCGTTGAATAAAACAATGTATCTATCAATCACATTTTTCTTGTAGTCCCTTTCCCCTTTCCAACGAACCCTTTAATAACTACCTCCCTGCCAACTTCCATCTTCTCTCCCCCAATCTACACAGTGCCAGTTTTGGCAGAATCAAGTTTTGGGTGTACTACAAATTCATCGAGGAGTAGGTTCACTATCACCCTTATTATTTTCATTCAAATTAATTCTTAAACAGTTTGCATTCGACCTTCTTTACAATACAATTCAGTACCTACGTGGTAATTCAAATTTGCTCGTAGCACAAGTAACGTTACCCAAACATGCTAAGTGTTTCCAAGAGTTTGAGCCATTAAACCAACGATAGTTAGTCTTAAATGTAATTAAAATTCCATCACATCAGTAGTGAAAATTGACTACTCTACTTGACTTGTTCACTTATGGTCGCTCACTTTTCTTGCAGGAGTCGCGCAATTTTCACACTTAGCCTCTACTCATCTCTAAACTCTGCTGAAGCTCCTTGAGAGACCTTTCTCCATGTTTGATCATCATCTTTACAGTCATCTGAAATTTGGTCAAAGAATATTGTATAATATTATGTCAATGGGGGGGGGGGGGAGAATCTGATGCTTCATTGAAGCTAGAGGGGTGGTACAATAAGTATACAGGTTTCCAGGACACCGGGAACCATTTGTATAGATACAAATAGATTTGTATAATTTTGTAGATCTACAAAACCTAAATACTTTACCTCGTCTGTATGATGTTTGTTTGCAATGAAATCACTTTTAGCCCAATCCCTCAGATATTTCTGGTCTTCTTTTGAAGGAACTTGTTTGATTGCTCTCAGAATATCCCTGTACAGCTTCAATACCTGTTGTCTTAGCATGAACTAGAACAAGATTAGGAGTAATTAGTATCATCACAATTAAATTTGGGCTTCCCATGTGGATCTAAACACTAAAAGTGAATCCATGACACACAACGATGGAGGCAAACTAATCTAAGGTTAACCTAACTTATTAAAACCTCGTTTTCCATAGGGCCGGTTTATTAATGCCTCATAACGAAATGTTAAAGAGGTGATTAAGCTAGTCAACTGTCAAGTATGAAGTGGGTGTTTTGCCATTCCCATTAAAGGACCGATTAGCGAAAACGAACCCTATTGAGTATTGAATAGGGGCTAATCAATTGATTGTAACCTCATCTGTTCTCTTTTCGGTGCTTTACTGATTGTTCGCCTCGTTTTCATTTTCAACAAGTGTACAAGAAAAACAGTAATAATTAAATAATTTTACAGACAAGAAACCTAGTGAATGTTGCATTGTCATCCATCCACGACCCATGTTTACTATTTCAAGACTCTACCTCATCATCGAAATTCAATTTGTTTAAACAAATAGGATGGTTTGTGGTTTTACAAACGCCAGTGAAGCTGTACTGGAATACCAGCGGCGGTTCCCACACAGGCGCGTACGCAGCAAAAACGCGTTTTCAAGGGTATGTAACCGGCTGACTGTGCTGTTCATGTTCTGTGTTCCCTGTGCGTCACTAACAAAGAGGATATGTAATTTCGCTCAACGGATTTCCAATGAACGTATCGAATCCTCAGGTAATGAGATAGGTTAACGTTTGTTACTGATATCTTCCAGTTTTATGAACTGTTATTTTGTTTTGCATCCTAATATTAATTTTTTTTAGTAAAACATACTACATTGACCTAATTGCCAACGATAGTAATGTTTAGCTTGGCCTACCTAGTCTAAAAAAATTACCACACAAAACAACAGAAATTAAGACAATGTTCGAAAAGTAAATTGGACAAGATACCAGTGACTGCTTATTCGAGAAGTCTTGTGTCATCATTTGACTCAGCGAGACAAAGATTGCGAACAAGATTGCTGCCTAACTCATTTTACGGTAAAAATATCGGTTTTCCGAAATACTTTACTTACTTGTTGATTTTTAATGAAAGATTCACGTTTTTTGGCACGGGATTTTACACCAAGGGACCACTGTAAACAATTTTTTGATCATACCGTTAGAAAGCTGAGCTTTTGGGCCAACAGGGCTTTAGGGTTACAGTATCCAAGTAACCGGCAGATTCAGTTAGGCTTACAAACGTTTGAAAGAACTGTACATTTCCGAAATTTTCTAGACTTTCCTATTCGGACTCATTTTTCAATATCTGAATCTTCTTCAAAGAGTTTCATTCAGCACTAGGGAGATAGGGAATTTAACGCTCTTTCCAACGGTATAATCACATTTGAATTTTGACTAAAAAATACGGGACTTATGGCCATTTCGGATTTCAATTGGTATAAAAAAAATTTATAGGACACTTTTCATCAGAAATTAGTTGTAGAATCGATCCCTGGCCGGTGGTACGACCTTAAGGGTTACACCCTGTATGTAGGGTGCGGGTGAGGAACACTAGTCGTTGTTATGATTCGTTTAAATGCGACGTTTCGATCTTGGATCAAGATCCTAAAAAAACAGAAATATAGGAGAGTTGGTTTGGTTAAATTTAGAACAGATATACATGGTGACTTACAAACATGTTTTGTCAGGGAATTGATAAACCGGCCTAAAGTGAACTGACCCCAAGCTGTAGGTACCCATGGAACGAGGAGGCAGAGCAACAAGGAGGTTTAGCAGGTTCGGTAATTAATAATTAAAATAAATACTGTTTCCCTAGATTTTATCCCCACATCCAGTTCTAGTAGGCATTGCAAATTGGTAAGAAATCTGCGTTATGAGTGGTTAGGCTTTCGTCATTCCTTAGTTCGCTGTGTCAAGCATTTTTGACTTTTTTCATATCCTTATCGCAGTTGATAGGTTGTATATTACTAGAGCTCACCTGTTTTAAGTTCATTGCAGAATGTCGGAGACTGCTTGACATCTTACCAAATCACAAATCAGACCAGATGCTGAAACCTCTCAAATAAAATGCTAGTAAAAACGAACCGCAGAGGTACAACCAAAAAACATGATTGCGCGGCGGGTAGGTACTTCTAGTCAGAATCTATTGTGCGGTGGTCGAACTTACAATCTGGGTTTCTGGTACTAAGTATTTACATTGATACTTCCGCAAAGACTTCGATTGGCATAAAGAATTATTGAAATATCTGTGAGAATAATTCTCACCTGTAATTATTATAGGCTAACCACTGATAACGCAGTTTTTTTAATCAGTGTTTGATGGATACTAGAAATCACAGAAAACCCTACTATACTAGAAATGGAATTCTTGGGGTTCATGGAAGAAAGGAACGCCCACTCTGTGTTAAAGATTGTGCTGGGTGGATACTATACTATTTAGAATCATTAGTTTGTCACAGAAATAATAGATAGCGCTAATCACAGTGGTTGGAAAAAGATTCGTTTCCCAGATTTACAGGAGAGACAAAAAACGTGTGCCCAGTCGACACCCTCTTCAAAAGTGGGCAAAAGCTGAGGATAAAGACATGGTTTGACGTTTTTAGTCTTTATCCTTAGCTTTTGCCCACTTTTGAAAGGACGCCAGAGCCAGCCCTAGGACACCGGTGCTAGTTCACGGTTCTGGCATTCATCTTCACTTATCGCTGCGATCGCACGTCTTCTCCCACCCTACCACCCACCAACTCATGTAGACGCTCCGACAGTCCGACTCCGTTCCGCCATTTGTATTTTCTTGTACGTAGTATAGTAGGGTTTTCTGTGGACAATAGGGGTATTCATTATTATTCCTCGTAGGTTTAAATTAAATATTAAAACCTTCTCGCGCGTTAAAATGTAAAAATTGTAGTGATGAATACCTACGTAGTGTAGTAGGGTTTTCTGTGTTATACCTACGATTTCATCCACAGACGTGCGACGAGGTTAGTAATAAAACTTACGTACGTAATAGGCTCGTGAAATTTGAAAATACTGCTGTCGTGTACGGAATTCGTATTTTTTCATTAACTGAAGTCGTTCGTTTTCTAGATGAGTTCCTTGGGTTGTAAATTTAAAGTGCGCCGCTATCGGATGTGACGTTCGATTTAAGACTCATCCAACTGCTTCCTTTGTTTGCTTTCCCGACCCGAATGTGACCAAGCCCGACCATCAGAAAAGGTGAGTCTGTTAAATTATTCTAATGGTTTCGTTTTAATCTACTTTAAATTACGTTCGTAGTAAGTAGGTACACGTTCATTGTGCAGTGAATTTTTTTGCTTGTTTACTTTCCGACCCCGTACCTCGTTGGTTACCGTACTCACCCGCACCGCACACATTATTTACCTACATTATTCTCTATTATAGTAACCTTAATGGGATTATTAAGTAAAGTTAGGGTAATTCTGAGCCTAATCCAGTCAACTTAAATACTCTCCACACTGCGATGTTGTTGGCATAAATTGACGACAATAAAATGCAGACGTCGCAAACGTGAACTGATAAGGAGGGAAGCGATCTTACATTTTACACTTTTTCCTTATCATACTACCTACCTTTTCTAAATTGATTATTATTTTGTTCTGAGCAGAATAAGTGATGTGGATTTCCCTTTTCCGACACTTATGTTACTCTAAATATTTATTTTTAGTGACATAAGTATAGTAATGCATAGAAAGAATTGAGGTTAACCGGACAATTGCTCAGAATTACCAAAGTCAAGAATAATTATAGTAAAGTTAGGGTGATTGTAAGGCGACCAACCGTCTACTTTTTCAGACTTCATGGAATAATAAATTGTTCATCCATCATTTTCAGGTTGCAAATATGGCGAGAGGTATCGGGGCAAACTGACTCGTTACGTTCACACAAGCTGTGCCAAAGACACTTTGATGCAAAGCAATTTTACGACAGCGATAGACTTCGGTTGGTCCGAGGAAGTGTGCCCAGCTATCGTACCGGACCGCTTAATCCCAATAGTGGAACTCAACCTGTTCTGTACTCTCTATGGGACAAAGCTGAAGAATTTGTGAGTACCTACTCTTACTATCAAGTCGAGTGGACATCAGACTTGAAGTACAATATGACATAATGTTGATCTACTGGTGGAATTTTCCTGTTTCAGCTCAAGAAACTTCAGTTTGTCAGGAAAAACGCCTCAGGGACCGAGCCGTTGACCCCTCCATGCGTCAACGCCTGGCTCCGGACGCTGAAAGCTATTCGTTCCCTTTGGGAGTACTTGAGCATTGAGCTTCCTGATGTGAAGTACCTACAGGTGATTACACACAATAACAATAGCACGCCCAATTACGATTGTATGACGAGCATTACACATTTATTCGCAACTTTTGATGAAATGAAAAGTTCCTGTCATGTAGCATGGCTATAAGAGCGAATCTTCAAAGAAGTATTCCTGCTACTGATTTTTGACTCTAAAGTCAAGTTTGACCCGCTTCTTTTTCAGAAAAATAGGGTCCCTCTGTCGTGATTAATCACCCCACACGTCAGGTGAATTAATAATAATTTTTAGCCATAAATACCTATTTTTACCCCCAAAAACCAATATCTCTAACCCCTAGTCTGTGCGAAAAACAAGTGAAATGGCATTTTTCTGTCTTTACTCACCCTTCCATACACTTCCAGTCATTTTATATTGCAATTTTAGCCGTTTTTACCGATTTTTGACCCCTAGAAAGTCCAATTTGACCCCCTTGAAATGTTTTAAAATTGCTAATTTTGAACTCAACCTTTTGTTTGGCAATAGGTACAAACGTTTTGGAGAAATTTGGAATTTTTATCATGTACCCAAGGACAGATATTATCTGGAGTGGCACATAGATATACATCATTTTTTTAAATTTAGGGATGAAATGGTGATGCTCTGAAACGGATTTGCCTATAAAAATATTTCAAACATTCATGTTCTGAAAATGATATATAAAATCACTGAAAGTGGCATGGAAGGTTGAGTGGAGACAAAAATATCATTTCATTTGCTTTTCACACAGAATAGGGATCTAATTAGAATTTTCGGGGATGAACAATTGGTATTAAGGGCTAAAATCAGTATTATTCACCTGAAGTGTGGGATGGCGACGGTGGCGGACTTTGAGGGGACGGTGCAGGTATTTCGATGGGAATTTTTGTCAAAAAAATTGGGTCAAATGTTGGGACAGATCGTTTGTGATCAAACAAACGTGATATTATTTAACTGTTTATTCATGTTTGATTTACCGTTTATGCTCATCTTTGACTTGCAGGTGCGTCGCCTCAATCAAGACCTCCTGGAGTGTACCTTCGGCATCATCCGATCATTGTGACGACAATAGATAATTAGAATGCAATTACATTAGTGATATCAACTATCCACCTGCTGTGATGTCAATATATGTTCGAATTGTAATAACTAGTCAATCAATATTGACGATGGTCGAACAATTTCATTGTGACGACAATAGATAATTAGAATGCAATTAAATTAATGATATCAACTATCCACGAGTTGCGATGTCAATATGTTATGTTCGAATTGTAATAACTAGTCAATCAATATTGACGATGGTCTAATAATTTCATTGTGACGACAATAGATAATTAGAATGCAATTACATTAGTGATATCAACTATCCACCTGCTGTGATGTCAATATATGTTCGAATTGTAATAACTAGTCAATCAATATTGACGATGGTCGAACAATTTCATTGTGACGACAATAGATAATTAGAATGCAATTAAATTAATGATATCAACTATCCACGAGTTGCGATGTCAATATGTTATGTTCGAATTGTAATAACTAGTCAATCAATATTGACGATGGTCTAATAATTTCATTGTGACAATAGATAATTATTATGCAATTAAATTAATGATATCAACTATCCACGAACTGTGATGTCATATTTTCGAATCGTAATAACTGTTCAATCCATATTGTTGAATAAATATTGTTTTACCGTACATTTGCTTTAATTGTATTAATTTCATCCTTTCTCGTACATTTACCAAGGGTGTGGAAGAGAGGCGGATGGAAATGGAGTAGGGAGGGGGGGTGGTGGTTGAGGAACGGTGGCGGGGGTTTGTTGTAGCAACGAAGTAGGAGTGGGGAGGTAACCAAGGTGTCAGGCGCATGCGCGAGGATTCGGGGGGGTCTTAGTTCAGGTTTCGGCCATCTCATTTTCGCGTCGCGCCACCTGTATGCTGGCAACCACCCCCCACCCTGAGTGTCCCTTCTGTACGTAGTATAGTAGGGTTTTCTGTGGCCAGAGCGCTCAAAGCTGCTATCGTAGGGTTGTTGGATCGAAACGATTATTCGATTTTCGAATATCGAACTCTAGTCGAAGCTGATGTTCGAAGCGCGATCGAAATTCGACGCGATTATTCGATTATATTCGAAAATAATCGAAAAAAACCGCAACATACGCTGAAATCTGACAAAATCCCGAAGGAAAACCGTGATGACCTCAACCTTCCATTTTTCGAGTCAAAGCGAATCGGACGTTTCAAGTCAGGACTTCAAGGTTGTGTACGGGCGCCGCGGCGCGCCGTTGGGTCCGAAGACGAAGGCATAACGTTCTGTGACGGATCTGTGGGAACCGTAACCCCCCCCCCCCCGTAATGCTCAGTTGTAACCTCCCGTACTGTGACCCCCCCGTAATGCTCAGTTGTAACCCCCCTTACTGTAACCCCCCCCCCGTACCGTAACCCCCCGTACTGTAACCCCCCCGTAATGCTCAGTTGTAACCCGCCTGTCTGCAAAGTTGAAATGAAATGAGTCATTACAAGTCGAGCAGCGATTCGCGTGATGAGTCACAACAGATCGGAAATTGTCGGTCTTGTTTGTAGCGATGCGGCATGCGGCGATGCCCGATATGATATCGATATATCGAAATATCGATATTTGCTGACGATATTATCGTATCGATATCGCATCTTCCGATATTTTCGATTATCGATATTTTTAGCCGATATATCGTGCTGTTAAATCACCCTTTAGCACGCGAAAATTTAAGGAATACTGTGTTGCAAAATAGTGAATCCAATCAGTGAAGGAGGCGGTTTATTTTGGATACGTGTTGCTTGTTCGCAAAGATGTCCACAAAGAGCAGTGTGTGGAAGCATTTCGAAAAGAAAACCGTAGACACGGCGCTCTGTCGTATGTGCAATCAGGTTATAAAAACAAGCAAGAACACCTCTAACCTCTGGTCACATCTCAACACTCACCACAACATAAAGAAGCCTTCAGCGCAGGCCAAGACCAGCACACCAGGACGTTCAAGTTCGAGAGTTCGGCGGGGAGAAGATATCAACGAGAATCCCGATGACCCAGAGGAGGTTGAGGTTAGTAGTTGGACAGTCCAACTTGGACTCGCCGACTAAGGCGTTTCAATAGTTTTCCCAGTGAGACTTTCATCGCAAAAAAGTCAGTTTTTAACGTTATCAGAAGGTGCGTTTTTGCCACAGCTTTTTCTCAGATGTCGGCCGCATCATGACGGATGACGGTAACCGCCTAACTTCGGAGCACCTAACCCAACGGGCGTTCCTGAAGAGACCCAGCACAAAAGTGTGGAGTGCTCTCCATTCTAAAGCAGTTTAATTTTATTTTTATGGTGAACTAAAGTCCTAAAGTAAAGTTTTGCATTATTTTCAACGTTTGCTCTCCTCTCCAGTCTAAAGTTGGAGTGATTTTGATTGTAATTGAAGTCCTGAAATAAAGTTTTGAATTATTTTTACCATTTCAGCGTTACTTATCCCTTATTTTCCCAATTTCATAACAGTTAAAACGATCCTCATACAGTACTGAGAAAATGTTCTAAATATGGTCGATATCCGACCGATATATCGAAATATCGATACTTTTGACCGATATATCGATATCTAATATCGGCTCCTTGCGATAGTCTCGATATCGATATTATCGATATTGTAGGTTTCGATATGAAACGCTACTTGTTTGGTTGACCATCGATGTTAACATCGAACCAATACATCGATGTGTCAAAAACATCGATGTATTTCGGTGCAAAACATCGATGTTTTAGGATCGATGTTTTTAAAAATCGTTTTAAAATGCTTGCATACGAGTCTGCAACACATTGGGACATTTTATGTCTTTAAAGAAGGGATTCAGGGGCCTTTGAATTATACTTTAAATTATGAAGGTTGCATTCGTGTTGACAATATAAATTATTGAGAATGATCACCTGTGTGTAAACAATTATAACAATTATTTAAACAATCACGCTCATACCGCAGCTTGTCGGCCACGCACTCCGCAGTGGTTAACGTAATATGGTTAGGCAAATCGAGAGCTAACCAACGAGTGGTGAACGATTTTCGTACGATGATAACTGGCGAAGATAAAGTTCCGTAGCAACGAATCGGTTGTAAGCGAAAATCATCAGAAATTTTCGTAACGATTTCGTGTGACGCTTTTCGAGTTATGTGCCAGAGTAAAGACATCAAATGTCAAAAAAAGAACATTAATGGAAATATACACATCTCAATGCTACAGATATTGATCCTCTACATTGGAACGGATTGGAAGAAATTCGAAAAAGTAGAACTACCTAGTACATACATACCTGTATGTAGGTACTAAATTGTTGTAAACCGGGGGTCTGAATTTAACAGTGGGTGAGTAACCAGATGAACAGAAGGAAAAATGCTTGCATACGAGTCTGCAACACATTGGGAAATTTTATGTCTTTAAAGAAGGGATTCAAGGGCCTTCGAACTATACTACATCACCTACCCCAGTAGCGTAGTTGTTATACTTAATTGAAAGGTTCATCATAAATTGTGAAGCTTGCATTCGTCTTGACAATATAAATTATTGAGAATGATCACCTGTGTGTAAACAATTATTTAAACAATCACGCTCATACCGCAGCTTGTCGGCCACGCACTCCGCAGTGGTTAAAGTGGTTAAATATGGTTAGGTAAATCGAGAGCTATCCAACGAGTAGTGAACGATTTTTGTACGATGATAACTGGCGAAGATAAAGTTCCGTAGCAACGAATCGGTTGTAAGCGAAAATCATCAGAAATTTTCGTAACGATTTCGTGTGACGCTTTTCGAGTTATGTGCCAGAGTAAAGACATAAAATGTCAAATGTCAAAATGTCAAAAAAAGAAAACTAATGGAAATATACACATCTCAATGCTACAGATATTGATCCTCTACATTGGAATGGATTGGAAGAAATTCGAAAAAGTAGAACTACCTAGTACATACATACCTGTATGTAGGTACTAAATTGTTGTAGACCGGGGGTCTGAATTTAACAGTGGGTGAGTAACCAGATGAACAGAAGGAAAAATGCTTGCATACGAGTCTGCAACACATTGGGAAATTTTATGTCTTTAAAGAAGGGATTCAAGGGCCTTCGAACTATACTACATCACCTACCCCAGTAGCGTAGTTGTTATACTTAATTGAAAGGTTCATCATAAATTGTGAAGCTTGCATTCGTCTTGACAATATAAATTATTGAGAATGATCACCTGTGTGTAAACAATTATTTAAACAATCACGCTCATACCGCAGCTTGTCGGCCACGCACTCCGCAGTGGTTAAAGTGGTTAAATATGGTTAGGTAAATCGAGAGCTATCCAACGAGTAGTGAACGATTTTTGTACGATGATAACTGGCGAAGATAAAGTTCCGTAGCAACGAATCGGTTGTAAGCGAAAATCATCAGAAACTCCGCGAAAATCACTGAAACTCTCATCAGAAATTAAAAATCTGGGAGAGCCTAAGAAATTTTTGGGTTTTGAAATAATCAGAGATGTGACCAAAAAGGTGATATTTCTGCATCAGAAATCCGCAGTTGAACACTAATTTAAAACTATTTATACCCAAGAAAATAAAATTAGTGGAACTCCGATGGCACCTACCGCTTGTACATTGGGAGCTCAGACGAAGTCAACCGAGAACGACAATAATAATTATTGTCGTTCTATATACAATTATTGTATATAGAACGACAATAATAATTATTCTTCATGTGCGCTGGAGGTGGTGCAGTTCTTTCTCTTGTTGTTGATGTCTCCTTGTTTAATTAACAGTCTCTTCATGGGGTTTCCAAGCTTCACATTTGGAAGGGGGGAAATGTGATGTTCTATTTCGAGATATCACACTACATGAGGCTGTAGTTGGACGGACGGAGGGGATGATAGGTGGGTCACTAACCAGTAATCTTCGCCGACCACGTTTTCCTAATTCTGGCCCACGGTTGCCTGAGGGTTGTAAATTTAAATAGAGGTGTGCTCAATACGTAGGGTGCATTGGGAAACTCCCACTGTACAAGAGTTTGTCGCCAATTCTGCCTCCTACACTTCAGATCTCTGACCTAGATGATTTGGACAAATTGAATTTGACATCTTTTGCGCTATCAAATTTACTGCATGGATGATTTACGATCATCCTTGCCTCAAGTAAGGGCCATATCATTCAAGAGTCAATTCGGCAATATTTGTTTTGTTAAAAGAGTGTCAGTCAGCAAGGAAGCTGTTCTGCCAGAAATCACATTATTAAAATCAAATCTTATTAAATAAATTGATTTGAATTATTGTCTGAAATGATTTTTCTTTCTCCACCTTGAATCATTGGAACTCTGAAGTTGTAGCTTGGAATAGAGATACTTAGAAATGAAGCTCGAAGAAAGATGTTCTTACATCAAAGTAGCTTTATTGAGAAGTTACTGAACAAGTTCAAACTTAGTGGCAAGCACTCCGATGGTTCAAGAGAAACAAGGAAAACCAAATGTGCCTTACAGTCAATTGGTGGGGTCTCACTTGTATCTTCAAAATGGAACGAGACCGGATATAACATAATATCCTCGCCTTATAATGAGAACTTCTCATCTCCGCTTGGACCCCAGAATGATAACCTCTCATCTCCATACTACCTAACTTTCCAGGAGAAGGAAAAGACTGCTCAGCTGATTCATTTCTAGTTTATGTGCATAGTGATTCCGTCCGTACACGTATCAGATACATTACGGGTTAGATCCTAACACCATTCGACCAAAATTGACCTCAACGTCGTCGTTTGTGATACAGGAGTTTTTAATTTTATAAAAAGTGAGAAATTGTAACTTGGGAGGTTCTCATTCTCTAGGTCAATACACAAAAACTCTGCAAATTCTTGACACAACGGTTCATTATCTTCTTTGTACAGATCACCCTTCTGTCTATTTCACTAGGTCTAAATGTCTAGATCCTAAATGTTAGATTAATTATTATTATAAATTATCACTAATTATTAACAATTTTATCAAGTACCTAGTGAAAATTATTATAATTTATTGTTAGGTATTAATAATTCGTATTTCTTAATAATAATAATTATTATTAATTATGATTAATTAATACGATAAAATTCTGGGGTTTTTAATACTACGTCGGTAATAACTTTTCTATAAAAGAAGTACCTACCAACAAACATTCGAAATTACCTTCATTTCCGTAGCACGAAACGCACCTCAGAACAACAAACTCGACATCACTTAAGCCATATGATGTTCCAAAGAGCTTGTTAGTATGAAAATGGACCTGTATTTCAACAGTTTGAGTCACGATCGTGTTGTGAGGCACAATCTTTGAGCCGTCATTGTGAACGAACGGCTGGTCGTACAAAGCTGCGGATGGTCTTAAAAAATTCTACGGAACAAACTCTATCTAAATATGAAATAAAAAACATACCGTTCTATATGAATTTTTCGAGATATGAGATTTTCAAATTTTCAAAATTCGTTTTGAACCCCTTCCCCTTGACCTAGGGTTATGAAAAGTTTCGAGGATCATTGTGGGGCTGGTCCAAACCCAGAAACCAAATTTCGTAATTTTAGCTCAACGTTAACTGGGCAAAGTGGCGCGGACGGCGGACGGACGGATTTTTGGTTTATTATCTTCGATAATGAACCATTGGAATCGCCCAAAGAAAAAAAAATTTTAACCCCCCCTCAAAATTTGTTGGTTTACGTTTCAAGATACGTAGATTCAGAAAATCGAATAAAAAAAAATCCGTCCGTCCGCCGTACGCCGTACGCCGTCCGCCGTACGCCGTACGCCGTCCGCGCCACTTTGCCCAGTTAGCGTTGAGTTAAAATTACGAAATTTTTTTTATGGGTTTCGACCAACCCCACAATGGTCCTCGAAACTTTTCAGAACCCTAGGTCAAGGGGAAGGGGTTCAAAACGAATTTTGAAAATTTGAAAATCTCATATCTCGAAAAATTCATATAGAACGGTATGTTTTTTATTTCATATTTAGATAGAGTTTGTTCCGTAGAATTTTTTAAGACCATCCGCAGCTGTGTACGACCAGCCGTTCGTCCACAATGACGGCTCAAAGGTTGTGCCTCACAACACGATCGTGACTCAAACTGTTGAAATACGGGTCCATTTTCATACTAACAAGCTCTTTGGAACATCATACGGCTTAAGTGATGTCGAGTTTGTTGTTCTGAGGTGCGTTTCGTGCTACGGAAATGAAGGTAATTTCGAATGTTTGTTGGTAGGTACTTCTTTTATAGAAAAATTATTACCGACGTAGTATTAAAAACCCCAGAATTATATCGTATTAATTAATCATAATTAATAATAATTATTATTAATTATAAATACGAATTATTAATACCTAACAATAAATTATAATAATTTTCACTAGGTATGTACTTGATAAAATTGTTAATAATTAGTGATAATTTATAATAATAATTAATCTAACATTTAGGATCTAGAAACCTAGTGATCTAGACAGAAGGGTGATCTGTACAAAGAAGATAATGAACCGTTGTGTCAAGAATTTGCAGAGTTTTTTTATTCGATTTTCTGAATCTACGTATCTTGAAACGTAAACCAACAAATTTTGAGGGGGGGTTAAAATTTTTTTTTCTTTGGGCGATTCCAATGGTTCATTATCGAAGATAATAAACCAAAATGTGCCGATTTTCAAGTCTATCGGAGAATGTGGAGAGGATGTAGCCTTGAACGTCTGAATTTTAAAGAAAAACCTGGTAAACGAAGCTCAGTGCCAAAGTTCAAGTCAATCGGTGAAGGCGGAGATGCTGTAGCCTTGGCTAACTGGACAAGAAGAAGAAAATTTTAAGGGCTAAAAGCCTGGTTTTTTGAAGATGAACCACTCAATTTTCTGGCAAAACCTTTCTCCTTCCGGAGGGCAACCGGAAGGCCCACTCCTGGAAGCCATCTGCAGAGATTTCGGTCAGAAGACACTTGCTAGTATCTAAAGTTGAAACGAAGCTCTGTGCCGATTTTCAAGTCAATCGGTGAAGGTGGAGAGGCTGAATATTAAAGAAAACATGGTAAAGGGTTTTTGAAGGTATATCCTGCGGCTCCCGTTAAACCTAGCGACTTGAATCTTTTAACAAGCACTTGCTGAAGTTGATACAAAGCCCCGTGCTAAATTTCAAGAGTTCTGCAGTATCTGAGAAGAACTCTGGATTATGGATTGCTCTATACTGGGTGCACAGACAAATTCGAGTGCTATCCTGATGCTTCACTGGGTCTCAAAGATGAAAAGTGTCTCTCAACATGCGGATTTGTAATCAAGATTTGGAACGATAAAATTTCGTGGAAATCAAAACAATACACAGTCATGCAGCATGGCTATAAGAGCGAATTTTCGAAGAAATAATTGATTTTATGTAAGATGAAGAAAATGATGTCCGTGAAGAACATCTCAGGTATCAACCAGGTTTGTCCATCTCCAAAGTGCTCTAGTTTGAGAACGGATTAGGATATCGCAATTCTGAGTTTACCATCGTGTTCAGCGCAAAAAAAGCCTTTAAAACGAGGCATCACTTGTCAGACTGTTTCCTTTTGGGAATTTATGGGTACCCCCCCCCCCCCCCCCCCCTCTGAAAACCCACTCACCTTATAGATTTTTCAACACTGAATATACGACGGTGAAGTCTGAATTGCGATATCTTTTTCCGATATCAGATTAGAGCGGACTAAACATAAAAAAAAATCTCACATTGAAAACATTGAAAACAAGACTAGCTTGGTCATTTGAATACATCCTACCTACTTCTCAACACTAGTCAATCCCATTAACACAATATGTTTATATATATATAAACGTTTTAAAACGAAATAAACGTTGAAATAAACGTTTTTTTTTTAAACTCTAACTCGGTCTCCGATCTTCTTTCTTATATACATTATATACCTATTCGTGTAGGTATGTGTTAAGGTAAAAAGCTCAAATTTGAACCAAAAATCCGTCCTGGCAATCGAAAAGTTAGCTTTTTGTAGATGGGCGGAATCGAGCCACTCTAAGGAAGAGTTGGGGAGGGGTGGGGGGGATTACCCATAAATTCCCAAAATGAAACATTCTCACAAGTGACCCCTCGTTTTAAGTAGCAGCCACAGCGAATAGTCCTTGCAGGAAGAAAAACAATAAACCTTTCTTCTTAAGGAGGTAAGTACCTACAAGTTTTAATAAACGCAAAGGTATAAATGTTTCAAAAGTAACTAAAAATGTTCGAGTTACATCTTTGTACACTGACCTTATCCGTTTTTAAATTTAAAATGACAATACTAGTAGCTCTATTTACATTTATGAACACTGTACAAAACATATTAATACTCATTATATTCATAACGATTATTTACACTTCAAAGTTCGGAGTAGGATACGAAGACAGCGTCACCTCCAACGTTCAACAAACACTGTGCCTGAAAATAAAGAGAAACTTAACTATAGATAGATAGATAGACAAAACATGGTTTATTATTCATAATTATCCAATTTACAACAAAAATATAAGCTCGAGGACACATGCCATAATCGTGGTCCACAAGACCGTCCGATGGGTTCGCCTTGTACACAATAAATGAAAAAATTTCCTTCTCAAATAAATATACAAATACCAAGGAAAAAAAAAAAAAAAAAAACTCGGCGCTTCGCGCCTCGCCAGGGGGGCAAGCCCTCCTGGACCCCCCGGATCTTTTCTCTTCTATACTTTGTATAGAACGAGGTATTTGCTATGCAAAACATGAATAATGTTATTGCGTCCCGTTTTTTATTTACTCAGGGCTGTATCTCAGCTTCTTCGATATTTACAGCGGTTTTGGCAGTATATAATTTATGCATAAAAATTACCTAAAGTACTACTGCTGAATTGTAACGCGTGATTCGATAACGTCGACTCAGCAGCGACGAACGTTATATAAGGAGCCTGCGCGCTCCAGACAGTTAGTCTTCTTCTGTACTCGACTTGTTCCACATCAGTCCGTTCTTTCCTTGTACCTCCGTGTAATTGTGACTTTGAAATAAACCTTTTTTAAAAAGCAGTTCACGCGACGTTCTTACATAATTGGCGCAGTCTAGTGAGGACGCAGGACAACCCAGAATCCTAGAACGAATATCGACGATTTTGGACCCCGGCGTTCGAGAACCTACAGGGAACAAACAGCGAAGAACTCCTCCAGGACCCCCGATGACAACATTCCTCATGTCACGCCTGTGAGTACCTACAGAAGAATAAACCTTTATCGACTGCCCGTCCCTGCTATCAAGGATCGGTCTGCTGGTGCCGCGTCTCTCCTCCCGGTCATCTAGTCTTTTTCAAATCCCCTTTAGTCCGACAAATTACTTACAAAACCGGCCACTTGTTAGAATTCCCCGTCTCGCAAATCTTTTTCTAAGTATCCACCCCGAATTTGACTTCTTCTCCCACTCATTGTCACAGCTTAAATATTCTGTAGTTTCTACACATGTTTCTATTACTTGATACAACCTGTATTTGCGTTCGATTTTCACACCCTAGTATTCTTGTTCTCTCTATTTCTGTCATACCACTTTGATTATGTCTTACCACTTATCGTCATACCACTTAATTATTATGTCTATTCAATTATTACCGCTATTTAATTTGTACTTTGGATAATATGCTTGTAATTGGGCTCGCCCGTATTTTTTCAAATAAATAAATAAATAAATTGTCAATTTGGGAGTCGAGTACCAAATTGACCTTACAACAGCCAGTACCTCAGAACATCGCCCATTCTGAGAACGTGCAACCCGATTTTCTCCAGCCCCGTTCAAAACCTGTAAGAGGAAGCAGACAATTTTGACCCTGGAAAAATCGTTTCATTATCAATCCTTAAACATTTCACACGAGCTCGACCTTGCGAAGGTGAAATCTTAAGGAACCAATATATTTGGGCAGCGAATCTACCGTTGGACCCCGTCTCGAAGAGCCCCACCGGAGATTCGAATATTATTCGAAGAATAATCACATATCCTACCCCCGCAACGTGAAGCAAGTTTGCCCTTACGACCTTCACCTGCGAGGATTCATCCTTCTATTTCATCGTAACCTTATCTTTGCAACGTCTTCATCCGGCGCAACGACAGCCCAGGACCCCCGGCGGACCTCGTCACCAGATAAGACTTAAAACCCCTCTATCTTTTATTTTTAATCATTACTTCTTTCCCTTGAACCTTTTAAACTTGTTTTCTTTTAGACGTAAGAATATTTCCACCTCTATATCATTGTTTGTCCATTTTAACTACCATTAGCGTGTAACTTTTCATTCCACTTTATTCAACATATCCAACACATTACAACATTTCACATTTTTCTCCTAAGTTTGACCTTAAATTCAATCGTATTTTTGGGTGAAACTAAATCAGCAAAATTCCGAAAATCAGAGAACCAAAAGAACCTAAAGGTCGACCACCTTTTTTCCTTCCAAAAACCTTAGCTAAACTATTCCCCATTCCTGAAATGGCCTCTAACGATTTACCCGAAAGCCCCATTCTGAACAAAACCCACATTGAACAATCCTTTGACCCTATGATGATGATTCACCAACAATCTCAACAAATCCAACAATTGCAACATATGATGCAAACTATGCTGTCCAATCAGGTACCGAACCCTACTCGAACCTCCGAAAGAGGCCCGAGAAAAGAACATTTTGACCTCATACCGCAGTTTGACGGGTCACCCCAAAGACTGCAGTTTTTCTTAGAAGTTTCCCAAAGACTGTATGATAGATTTTATAACGACATAACTCCCGACTCCTTCGAGAATTTTACCCTAATTTCAGGCATAAAAAGCAAAATTATCCCTCCTGCAGCAGACCATGTCACGACAGCTAATTCGTTCGAAGAAATTAAGGACGCTCTTCTAAACGCTTATACAGACAAGAGAGATCACTTGACGTTGACGATCGAATTAGTTAACACACGACAGGCTGAAGGTGAATCCGCTTTCAAATTTCACGAAAAAATTTTAAAGATCCTGAACTTGATTACAGCATATCTTGAAAATCATGATGTTCCACATTCCCGTGTTCTAGCTGAACATTATAAAAAACTCTGCAAATTCTTGACACAACGGTTCATTATCTTCTTTGTACAGATCACCCTTCTGTCTAGATCACTAGGTCTAAATGTCTAGATCCTAAATGTTAGATTAATTATTATTATCAATTATCACTAATTATTAACAATTTTATCAAGTAGGTACCTAGTGAAAATTATTATGATTTATTGTTAGGTATTAATAATTCGTATTTATTATTAATAATAATTATTATTATTTATGATTAATTAATACGATATAATCTGGGGTTTTTAATACTACGCCGGTAATAATTTTTCTATAAAATAAGTACCTACCAACAAACATTCGAAATTACCTTCATTTCCGTAGCACGAAACGCACCTCAGAACAACAAACTCGACATCACTTAAGCCATATGATGTTCCAAAGAGCTTGTTAGTATGAAAATGGACCTGTATTTCAACAGTTTGATACACGATCGTGTTGTGAGGCACAATCTTTGAGCCCTCATTGTGAACGAACGGCTGGTCCCACGAAGCTGCGGATGGTCTTAAAAAATTCTACGGAACAAACTCTATCTAAATATGAAATAAAAAACATACCGTTCTATATGAATTTTTTGAGTTTTGGAATTTTCAAAATTTCAAAATTCGTTTTGAACCCCTTCCCCTTGACCTAGGGTTATGAAAAGTTTCGTGGATCATTGTGGGGCTGGTCCAAACCCAGAAACCAAATTTCGTAATTTTAACTCAACGCTAACTGGGCAAAGTGCCTCGGACGGCGGACGGCGGACGGCGGACGGCGTACGGCGGACGGCGTACGGCGTACGGCGGACGGACGGATTTTTTTTTATTCGATTTTCTGAATCTACGTATCTTGAAACGTAAACCAACAAATTTTGAGGGGGGGTTAAAATTTTTTTTTCTTTGGGCGATTCCAATGGTTCATTATCGAAGATAATAAACCAAAACTAGCGTTAAGGTGTTTTCTCTTACACCTTAAAGAGCCCTTAGGAAGTCTGTTGCGCACGCGACAACCCGACGACTTAAGCACTGCACTCTCGTGGCTAACAAATGACTACCAACATCTAGTAGTCAACAGCAGAACATACAACACCAACACCAAAACCATCAACTACACAAAACCACCACCGAACACTACAAACAAATTCCAGAACAGTAGGCCCTACACCCCGAACACTAACACGTCGAATTACCGTCCGAATAACATGCAAAATAAAATGCCTCAGAACTACTCGTACAAACCAAACTTTCAACAAAAGTCATTTCAGCAAACCCATCATGCTAAACCACCTGCCCAAGGACAAAACACAACAAATCACAGTTTTGCCCCTCGAGCTGCGAGCACAATGAAACCCACACCGATGTCGTGGCGGACATCCAACACAAATTACAACAATTTAGAAGACACGTCAGACCCGGCCGAATGTTCTGAAAACGAGCATTTCGACCAAGACCCACAAACGGACCAAATCGACGAAGAACCCTCAATAACTGAATCCCAAAATAATTATCATTTTTTAGAGGAGCTGGGCCTCGAAAATTTAATACCAAATCAATAACCGAAAATACCATCCCCCAATATCACCTTGGTAACCTCGGAAGTAAGACGATTTCAGAATTACCCTATATTTTCGTACCAAGCTCCAAATTAAAAATCTTAATCGATACCGGCAGCACAAAATCCTATGTTACCCCAATAATTGCAGAGAACTTCTTTCGAGACAAATTCCTCCACGAAAAATTTGAAGTACGAACCGCCCACGGTTCGTCCCGAGGCGAATTCACTACCTTAATCCCTTGTGGAGAGTTTTTCAAACAAAGAAATTTAAAATTAAAATGTAACGTTTTCCCATTTCACAGTAAATTTGACCTACTATTAGGCCTCGATAGTCTCAAAATTCTAAAAGCATCTGTTGATTTAGATAAGAATATTCTCAAAACTCCGAGGATAGAAATCCCCTTAAAATTCCTAAGCACTAAAGAAGCAGAAACCCACCTTATTGAGAGCAGATCAGTCCAACAAATCAAAATCAAAGTAAAAAACCTAGAAAACGGCGATGCAATATTACCATATCGCAAAATTGGAAAATTAGAACTCCCCGAAAGTCTAGTTAGAGTCAAAAATTTTGAAACCCATATTAGAGTCTTGAATCCATCAACAAACACAGAAAACCTCACACAAATCACCCCGATTAACGTAGAAGAAATAGGCGAAATCCCAAGTCCCAATGAGCTCGAAACCCTGAACAATTTTTACGAAGACAACGTCCAATTCAAATTCGACACTTCCAAACTCCGACTAGACCACATGAGTGAGGAAGAAAAATCAGAAATTTTAAAACTTGTAACAAAATACGCCGACATATTTCACCAAGAAGACGAACCCCTTTCATTCACTCATCATGTCAAACATCACATCAGAACTAGTGATGAAATACCAGTTTATGCCCGGAACTACAGGTTCCCTGAGATCTATCGCCAAGAGGTGGACAAGCAAATTGAACAAATGCTTGCCGAAGGCATAGTCAAACACTCAGAAAGCCCTTGGAACGCTCCTATATGGATTGTACCCAAGAAAGCCGATGCCAGTGGTAAACCCAAGTTCAGAGTAGTCATTGACTACCGACGACTGAACGACAAGACTCTAGATGATCGATATCCGCTACCGCAGATCTCAGAGTTACTGGATAAGCTGGGCCGCTGTCAATACTTCAGTGTGATTGACTTGAAGTCGGGCTTCCACCAAATTGAAGTGGACCCGGACAGCAGGGCAAAAACAGCCTTCAGCACCCCCAACTACCACCTTGAATTTAACCGTCTTCCATTTAGCTTAAAGAACTCCCCTGCCACCTTCCAGCGGCTAATGGACAACATCTTGCGTGGGATATCTAATGAATTCTGTTGTGTTTACCTGGATGATATAATCATAGTTAGCACATCTCTGACCGAACATATGACCAGACTTGAGGAAGTTTTCAAACGGCTTAGAAAAGCCAACCTCAAGATCCAGTTAGACAAAACCGAGTTCTTACGAACAGAAGTCGCCTACTTGGGTCACTTAATCACACCCGAAGGAGTCAAGCCAAACCCGGACAAAATTAGAGCCATCCAAAAATACCCTATACCCAAAACGACTACCGAAATAAAGTCTTTTCTCGGACTCCTCGGATACTACCGAAAGTTTATAAGAGACTTCGCAAAATTGACAAAACCCCTCACACGGTGCCTGAAACGTGGTGTAAAAACTCTGCAAATTCTTGACACAACGGTTGATTATCTTCCTTGTGCAGATCACCCTTCTGTCTATACCAGACTGTATTGCAAATCGGCACCATACCATATTCTCACCGTACTCATACCATACCATACGAATTTCTTACCTATCATACCATACTGTATTATACCAAATCATACATACAACAATAGGTATACCATACCATACTCATACCATGTCATACAAACCGAGTGAATATTTAAATGTCATCCATTTCTGACCTATATTTAAAATTTCAAGTATCTAGCTCATCATCAAAATTTAATTTGTTTAAACAAATAGGTATTATTTAAACAATTTTACAGACAAGAAACCGATTGAATATTGCATTGTGATCCAGTTCTGACCTATGTTTAAAATTTCAAGTCAATAGCTCAGCATCAAAATTTAATTTGTATTATTACAAAAAGGTATTATTTAAACAATTTTACAGATGAGAAACCGAGTGAATATTGCAATGTGGTCTATCCCCGACTCACGGTTAAAATTTCTAGACTGTAGTTTACCGGGAAGATGAAAAAAGGTAGTTTTATTCTGGGCGTCTGGAGGTCGGGTCACATAACGGCCGTTTTCGACGCGAAAGTTTAGTGTTTTTTCTAAACCTTTGCGCGGTCACTGTGAACGAACGGCTGGTCGCACAAAAATCCAATTGGTCTTAAAAGATTCGTAATTTTTCAGGTAATTCAAAAGTGAACTAAAAATTACACCGTTTCATGAGAATTTTTAGAGATATGACATTGTCGAAATTTCAAAGTTCGTTTTGAACCCCTTCCCCTTGACCTAGGGTTATGAAAAGTTTCGAGGATCATTGTTGTGGGGCTGGTCCAAACCCAGAAACCAAATTTTGTAATTTTAGCTCAACGCTAACTGGGCAAAGTGGCACGGACGGCGGACGGCGTACGGCGTACGGGGGACGGCGTACGGGGGACGGCGTACGGCGTACGGGTGACGGACGGATTTTTTTTTATTCGATTTTCTGAATCTACGTATCTTGAAACGTAAACCAACAAATTTTGAGGGGGGGTTAAAAAATTTTTTTCTTTGGGCGATTCCAATGGTTCATTATCGAAGATAATAAACCAAAATTGATACTGAGGACTCTGACTACATACAATGCTTTGAGACTTGCAAGAACATACTGTCTAACGAACCGATACTTCAATACCCTGACTTCACTAGGACGTTCAAACTAACTACCGACGCCAGTAATATAGCAATTGGTTGTGTACTAAGCCAAGATACAAAACGAGCTGATCTCCCCGTAGCATACCCTGAACGACACCGAAAGGCGTCTGTCGACAATCGAAAGGGAACTCCTGGCGATAGTATGGGGCGTGCAATACTTTCGGCCCTATCTCTTTGGGAGGAAGTTCAAAATCCTGTCTGACCACAAACCTCTGCAGTGGTTGTATTCGATCAAAGAGCCGAGCTCCAAGCTGTTTAAATGGCGAACAAAGCTGTCAGCCTATGACTTCGACATCTAGTATAAAAAAGGCCAGCTTAACACGAATGCCGATGCCCTGTCGAGAGTCGAACTCCTCAACAATTTAGAGGACGATTACAGCCCCACTAGTGAAGAGATGTCCGCTGCTATAAACGAGTATATAAACGAGCTCACGCCCGGTAGTCGAAAACTTATCGACGAACTCGACTTAGCATCACTTGCCGTACATTCTGACCAAGACACTCAGTCAAATGTCGCCGAACCAGATTCCGACGACGACGAGTCAAACGTCACTAGCACAGTCCATTCGGACGCAATGGGTCACGCCATTGTAACAATCCCCATCAAAGAGGACCCAGTGAACGTCTGCAAACACCAAATAATAGTCAAAATTACCAAAGGCCCCATCAACCAACCAGTGAACACTCAGAAACTGTTCAACGACAAAACCCGTATAACAGTCCATCTCAATAGAGAAAACCTAGAGGAAGACATTACCAACTTCGTCAAAGAGTATGTCCAGCCAAAGATCAAATACGGTATTTACTTTACCGAGGACATATACCCAGCGTTCGTGTCAATCATGACCAAAACTTTCACCTTTTCAGAAATAACAATGACAAAATATACAATACTCTTAAAGGATATCTTAGACGAAACTGAGAGGACCGAGGTAATCAGGAAGTATCATGAAGGTGTAACAAATCACCGGGGAATCGATGAATGTCATCTCCGATTGAAGCGAGAAGTTTACTGGCCCAACATGAGAGAATCAATTCAGAGACACATTAACAACTGTGAACTTTGTGTTAGGTGCAAGTACGACCGCACACCGCTAAAAGTCAAATACAATGTAACCCCAACTTCTTCTCGCCCACTAGAAACCTTACACATTGACACAGTAACTTTAGATGGTTCGAAATTCTTAACACTTGTAGACTCCTTCTCTCGCTATGCACAAGCATACCCACTTAAATCAGCCAACGCCATCGACGTAGTCGACTCACTCATCCAATACTTCAAACATCATGGCACACCCACCAACATAGTTACAGATAACGGCCCTGAATTTCAGAATTCCCTGGTCCGTGAGTTCATGCTACTCCACCGAATCGTTATCCACTACACGGCTTCTCAACACCCAGAATCTAATTCAATAGTGGAAAGATTTCACTCCACCTTAATCGAACCCTACAGAATCCTATCACTGAGACCAGAGTATAAGAAAAGTTCAACCAGAATAAAAGTAGATTACGCGATTATCGCGTACAACAACTCGATTCACTCAACATCCAAACTCACACCATTTGAACTCCTATACGGACACATTAGACAACCAACTCTACTAGAATTCAACACTGACCAAATTCTAGCGAACAATTACCTAGACACACACAGACAACGGATGAAAATTCTGTATTCCGAAATGCAAACTAAATTCTTAGAAGACAAAACCAAAACCATAGGAAAATTAAACGAAAAACGGGAAGAAACTCCACCAATTCCTACCGAGATCTATGTTAAAACAATTCAAAAACAAACTAAAACTAAACCCAAATTTAACAAAGAGATTATCAAAACTGTAAATCCAGAACTAAAAACAGCTCAAATTATTCCTAGGCATCACAACACTAAAGAGAAAATCCATCTAGTAAACATCCGACGCCCCAAGAAGTTCACCAATTCCGTAGCTAACGCTTGGGATCTCAAATTAGACAAAACAGAAATACTTGCAACTAAATTCGGCCTCAGAGTAACTAGAGAAGACTTACAAACATTGAAAGACGAAAATTGGTTGAACGATATAGTAGTAAACTTCTACATGGAATTAATTGATGAAAACAGCAGGCAAAACTCAAACCTACCCAAATCCTACGCCTTTAATAGTTTCCTATACGTTTCATTCAAAGCAGGCGGATACGAACGAGTAGAAAAATACACCAAGAAATCAGACATCTTTAGCGCAGACATAGTGTTAGTTCCAATATTTAAATCATCCCATTGGCGACTAGTGGAAATCAACAATAAAGAAAAACAAATAAACTATTACGATTCTTTGAATAAGGATGGTACCGAAATCCTCAACGACATAGTCCTCTACTTAGAAAAAGAACACCTAACAAAGAAAGGAACCCCACTAGACACACATAAGTAATTGGAAATGCGACACACCAGCCAATCTACAGTAGAACTCTTTCTAAGGCTGAACTTTCTTATTCCACAATACATAAGGAAGCGCTAGCAATTATACATGCAGTAAAAAAATTCAATATATATTTATTTGGCAGGAGATGGACGCTGGTGACGGACCACAAACCGCTGTTAGCGATATTTGGGCCTAAAGCTGGTATTCCAGCTTGTGCTGCTAATAGGTTGCAGCGGTGGGCCATGTTTTTAGCTAACTATAGCTACGACATGGAACATGTTTCGTCCAATAAAAATATGGCGGATTGGCTGTCGCGAGCACCTCTCCCGGAAACGGTCCGACCCGATGAAACTTCGGATTTAACTGTTCGTTACGTTTTTGAAAATGAGAGTCTACCTATTGATTATACCAAAGTAGTAGCTGCCTCTAAAAAAGATAGTAATATTGTAAAAGTAATTGGGTACACCAAATTTGGGTGGCCTGCTAAGGTTGATAAAAATTTAGTTCCTTTCTATAGATGCAAGGATGAATTACATGTAGAGAAAGACATTCTGATGAGAGGCTATAGACTTGTAATACCTGAACAGCTACGTTCGCAAGTGTTGGAAGAATTGCACAAATCCCACTTTGGGATAGTGAAAGTAAAGGCACTAGCCCGAGCCTACGTCTGGTGGCCTCAAATAGACCAAAATATAGAGTCACTGATAAATAGCTGTGTTCGATGTGCCAAAACTAAAGATTTTCCTTCTAAGAATACTTTAATACCATGGGAGTGGCCTTCTAAACCATGGAGCCGACTTCACATGGACTATTTAGGACCCATTTTTAACCACTATGTATTAGTAGTAATTGACAGCCATTCCAAGTGGATAGAAGCTGTTCCAACAAAATCAATGACGTCAGCTGTCACAATAAAGATTCTGAGAGAGCTGTTTGCTAGGTTTGGTTTACCTGAAATGTTGGTGGCTGACAACTACTCAGCTTTCTTATCTGATGAATTCAGCAAATTTTTAAAAATGAATAAAATTGAATTTAAATCTGGGGCACCTTATAGCCCAAGAACTAACGGTGCTGCAGAGAATGCAGTTAGGCTAGTAAAAAGGGCCTTAATTACAGGTTTAGGAAAAGGGGGTAGTAGTGCCTCGATGGATGTTGCACTTCAACAATTTTTGATTGATTACCGTAACACTAAACACTTAACGACTGGTGTTGCTCCGGCCGAAGCTTTGCTTGGCCGGCTAATTAGGAATCGTTTTGAGTTGATGCGTCCACCTACTACCCAAGATCATGTAGTACGCCAACAATCCAAGCAAATTCAAAAACATGGGGGTATTGAAATTGATTCTCACCATTGGCGTATCGGAGACTTAGTCTGGGCAAGAAATTACAGGAAAAGCGGTGATGATTGGTTAGCAGGGAAAATAGAGGCAATTTTAGGGCCGAGAAGGGTAAAAATATCAATTCCTGAGTTAGAACTGTCTTGGACACGTCATATCCACCAGATTAGGAGAAGGGCAGTTTATTCTAATGTATCAAGCGAGTCAGAGAAATCTACTCAAATGAGCCCTATAGTAAACGATGAAGTCATGCCTGACCCGGGGGGGCCTCCTAGCAGTAGTAGGGGGCTAAGTCCTCATGATTTTCAAGGGTTCACACCTCCTGGTCAGAAAACAGAATTATTAAAAAATAATAATAAGGATGATGTGAATAGCACACCTCATGTAACTACTCGTTTTGGTAGAAGAGTTATCAAACCAAAAAGATTAAACGTATGATTAGAAAATGGTTGTACTTAGGACGAATAAACTTTTATTTTCTTCCAGGAAGATCAAGGTGATTTCCTGAGAACAAAGATTTTTTTTTATGTATGCATATTTCCTCATTTTTATGAATTGTATAATTTCGAATGTATTATTAATGAATTGAGACTGATGGATAACTTACAGAGTAACGTATGGAGATTGATGTCATTTATTTTTCTTTCTCTGGATAGACGTTTATAATTAGAGATTGGTACTTTTTTTTTGTAAAATTGAGCATTGTTAGTGCTATAATACAGGAGTCAAATCGTGTTGTTTTTTCAATTTCAATGTCTTGAAGTTTTTGTAAGGTTGATTTACCCTACAACTCACCTTCATTACGAAATGTATTACTACTTGAAAGAGTTAATGACTAAATGCTATATAATATATTATATGATATTCATCATTTGTAATTGTACACTGCTACTGTAATAGCAAGTTGCAACTGGTACAAGAGTCATGTGTACTAAAAAATTTCAAAAACAATTTTCTTTTTTGGGGGGGAGATGTAGTATCCATAGGAAGTTTGTAGTATCCATAGTAAGTTTGTAGTATCCATAGGAAGTTTGTAGTATCCATAGGAAGTTTGTAGTATCCATAGGAAGTTTGTAGCATCCATAGGGAGTTCTCCTTAGTATAAAAGGATTGTGCGGAGAAGAATAAATCTCTCTCTTATTGAAACGTGCGTTACTGATTGATCCCCTCGACCAGACATTACAACACCACAACAAAACAACTTCAACGATTGTGGCGGGTTTATGTGCCAATTCGCGAAACATCTAGCAACTGGTGGACCAATCCCGAAAACTTTGGAGATACCATCCCTTAGGAAACAAATGTGCTACGAAATACTTAAAGCCGAACTGGTTTAATGTTACAGGATTGCCTTCTTCCTCATCACTCTTTATAATGCATCGGCATCCGAAATTACGAATATCACAACCAATCCAGGACTAATAGCGAGCCAACTCGGAACATCCAGGATAGTGGAAGACTACCACACACTGACACATTACTACGACTTGACGGAACTCATGACAAAAACTCAATCAGAAGAAGAAGAAGAAGAAGAAGAAAGAAGTTTATTTTCATTAAAATCAGGAAAAAAAAAAAAAAAATTCAAAAACTCAATCACTGAAAGAAACTTATTTGGAAATCATACGCAACATTTCAACTGACCAACATGCGTTTGACCATACTCAACTCCTACTTGCAACCTTAAATCACACCTTCTCTGTTATACAAGAGAAATTATATGACGTCCATATTCCTACACCTACTAAACGAGTTCGAAGAGGGTTACTCAACGGTCTAGGGTCAGTAATTAAATTCATTACCGGCAACCTAGACTCCAGAGACGAAGAAAAATACAACAACATAATATCTCATCTTCGGAAAAACCAACAAGATATACGGTCCCAAATTCAGGCCCAATATTCAATAAACGAAGCTGTCCAACGAAATTTTAATAGAACGATAGAAACCATCACTCACAATAATAATGAGTTAAGAAAAGAATAAAATTTTTGGAGAAGTCAGAATCCCAAATTTTCACACCTTCAAACAACCCGTTCCATACTGGAGCATGCACAAGTTGTTCTCGATTCATTGTTAAACACCATTCAAGACATAGAGAACTCAATTGTAGCCTGTAAATCCGGTTTATTACACCCTAGTGTCATCAATCCACACCTATTGTTACAAGAACTGTCCAAATTATCCACACACTATGGTAACAGATTTCTTGATTTCGAAAATAACAACTTACTAGAAATCCAATCGTACATAAAAACCAGGTGTTACGTAGGAACAGAAGAAATAGTATACTTCCTTGAAATCCCTATAGTAAACCCCGAAGAATACACAATGTACCATCTAGATTCACTACCCACTATGTACGAAGGGAAAATTGTAAGCGTCATTCCCTCGTTAAGATACTATTTAAAGTCTGGAAGCAAAGTCCTACCACTCACCCAAAAATGCCCATTCGGACACCTTCAAATGTGCCCAAACTATTTGATATCCCTATCGGGAGCAGAATGTGAAACTGAATTCTTACTTACTGGAAATACTTCTAAATGCAAATTTGTACAACTAAATACGAACTCGAACTATGTTAAGTTAATGACAGAAATTAATAGGTATTTGTTATTCTTCCCCAAGGGTGATACAATCAGTATCATACACAAAGAGATTGTTGAAACCAAAACCCTTTTTGGAATTTACTTAGCCTCACCAAACAAACAAGGCATTCAATATAGAAATCAAACACTGTATTCACCCCACAGCGAATTTGCAGGAAAACCTATTGTAATTGGGAACATTCCCAAACTATCCCATTATCAACAACCCGAAGAGGAAATCACCTTAAAAGATCTTAACCTCGAATTTATTAATTTACAAAATATTAAACCAATCCCCAGTTTCGATTTAGTAAACTATGTTCTTCCTAGTGTTTGGACTATTGTATTGTACATTTTTATTATAAGCATATTATTGTACTTAACATATAAGTATTTTAGTGTAACAAAGACTGTAACTGTGTCAGGCCAAACTTAGATCAAAAAATGTCTAAGGGGGGACGAATTACCTAAAGTACTACTGCTGAATTGTAACGCGTGATTCGATAACGTCGACTCAGCAGCGACGAACGTTATATAAGGAGCCTGCGCGCTCCAGACAGTTAGTCTTCGTCTGTACTCGACTTGTTCCACATCAGTCCGTTCTTTCCTTGTACCTCCGTGTAATTGTGACTTTGAAATAAACCTTTTTTAAAAAGCAGTTCACGCGACGTTCTTACATAATTTAAATTAAAGGCTTTCCAACGAATGGAGAACGATTTTTGTCCGTTGAAAACTAAAGAAGTTTCATTTCCCTAGAAACGGCTCGGTTGTACGTGAAAATCATTAAAAATCTTCGTGACATAATTTCGTGACTTAAACTTCGTTACGCTTTTCAACTCTGGTAGGCCACCGCAAAAACATTATTCATGTTAAAAATGCAACTCTCATGTGGCAACGATGACAAACTAAATTTAAATGAACATTTCAATGTGTACCGACTATTCTGAATTTTCTTTTACTGATCCTTCATACACAGTTAGACTCTGTTCACTCCATATTCCATTATGGTTCTATACCTCAGATCCCAAGCAGTCCTACAATACCTTATCAGCCCTGGGTCACCAGTCTTCAACAGTGATAGGTATTCATCCCAGCTCAACTCAAGCCTACTCAAATGCCTCCTCCTGACCTCACACAAAGCTGTGCACTTTCCGATGAAATGATACGCGTTTTCGATTTCCTTAGTACTGCAGATATCGCACTCTTGGTCTTCAGAGTCGTACCATCTATACTTTAGGGCCAGCAGGTCACCTCTCACTTTGAAAAGCCATTTGGAAAATTGGAAATCCTTAAACTGATCAATTGGTACCACGTCTGACTCCCGTCGAAGTGCCGAATATTGGAGATATCTTTGAGAGCGCTTGTCCCTCATATCCCTCATACATTCGCTTACTTATTATTTTTAAATTTTCCTTTATGCACTCTTTCCAGCTGCTCAAGTTCTCAAAAGGGCACAGCTGTTGTGCGCTATATTTTTCATGTATGCACTCCCACTCTCTTGTCCAATACGCCTTTAAGTCCATACATTTCTTGGCCAAATAATTAGGGAGACGATCACTCGGCATATCCAGGACTTTCAAAATGTAATTATAATGCGTTTTGAGTGTACACAGGTAAAGTGGCTGCAACCGTGTTTCGAGGTACACAATATAATTAGGCGTGCATTTGGGGAGAGAGAAAATTACTTTTACAAAAAAACGTAACACAGAATCGGCATAATGGCTCTGAAGATACCCCCACACTTGCGACGAGTAATATTGCGCGCACTACTGCTTCAAAAACCTTGATTGTATCCTTAGGATGGGACAAAAAATTTTTATACATACTTGTGATAGCCAATTTCGCCATAGAACTTCTCTCTCGTAGATGGGGGGTGAGTGATTGATTGATTGATTGATTAAGATTTTTATTTAACCAACAGGGGTAGGATAGGGCCAAGTGGCCCTCTCTTACTCCTCCCATGGCTACATTATTTACAATTCCTCGTAATACAATCGTAGCGTAGGCGTTAACGTGACCCCCAAATACTTATAGCTACCAACAACCTCAATATTCCTACCAGCAATTTTTCTTTCACGCTTGGTCTGCCACCATTCCTAAACACCAGTACCTTCGATTTTGAAAGATTGAGTTCCAAGCCCCACTTCAGACAATATTCCTCCAATTTATCCATCATCCTCTGCAGGCCTATTACGCTGGACGCCAATAGAACCACATCATCAGCATATGATAAGTGACGCACCTCTCGCTCTCCCACCCTAACTCAAAGATTCGTGCAAATCATTCAAAAATAAAGCAAAAAGGCTAAGTGAGAGCAAGCATCCCTGCTTTACACCCGTACATGTAGGGAAATATCCTGTGATTGCCGAGTTCGCAAGCCTTACTGCAGATTCTGTGTGGGCATAAAGTTCACATAACGCACCTATGAATTTTGTCGACAGCCCCTCCCGAGATAGCTTATACCACAAAAACTCTCTGTCAAAAACTGATGCAAAGTCAATGAAAAAGTTCCAGTCATGCAGCATGGCTATAAGAGCGAATTTTCGAAGAAATAACCGCTTTTATGTAAAATGTGATGTTTTATGGGTGATCTCCCCACCCCCCTCGTACCTAAAATTCCAAAAAACCCACCATCGTGTTCAGCATTAAAAAAAAACCTTTAAATTGAGATGTCACTTGTCATACTGTTTCATTTTGGGAATTGATGGGTAGGTAATGCCCCTCCCCCCCCATAACTCCCCAAAACCCCCCTCAGGATATAGCTTTTTCAAAACTGAACACGAAGATGAAGTCAGAATGGGCAATTCCAGTCAATTTTTTTTATTTTTATTTTTTTCCAAAGTACCTTGTCTAATGTTAGCGAAAATCGGGTCCATTTGCCAAGAAATTGTTCACAAAAATTTAGGAAAATAAAAGAAAATTGGTAGTTTGAAAAACAGGCGGGCGAGTGACCGGGGTGTGACGTCAAAAACTTCACCATTATGGATACTAGATTATGAAGCAATCCCTGCATAAAGCATCCACGGATTCCTGTGGCGTGCGGAAGGTTCAATCCTTGTTACCAGAGCGCCAACCAGCGAAGGTTGTGTTACCAGGTTCAAATCCGTCTTCGATAGTATTTTGCCTCGGCTTTTTCACACTAGAGCTGGATGCCATTTAAAAGAGATGAAAATCAATTTGTTATGGCGAACGGCGATAATCAAGCGATAATGCAGAATAGAGAATGCTGGAGTGACGCAAAGATGGAGTGACGCGAATGGATCATTTTTCTTGAAACATCGTGGATACTAAAACTAACTATCCATCCTCGTTTGAGGTGTCCGATGACGTCAAGGTTTGAGCGCGCGTAGTTCGAACAAGTACTAGTTTTGATTGCATTTCCTACCAAACTTAACGAAAAAACTGATCAACTCATGCTATTTTCGTAATCTTCACACGTCCCTTGACCGAAAAATACTGTCCTATTGTAAATTTTCGGACACAATGGAATTGCCCATTGTGATATCTCTTTCCGGTATCAGATTAGAGCAGATGAACCGCGAAAAGCATCTCAAGTAAAACCACGTTTCTTCATCTTCAAAATGCTCCAGTTTGGAAATGAAATGAGATATCGCAATTCTGACTTCACCATCGTGTTCAGCATGAAAACACCTTTAAAATGAGGTGTCACATGTCAGACTGTTTCAAATTTGGACTTCATGGGTAATTTTCCCCCCCATAAAACTCCCCTACACCCCCCTTAGAGTGGCCCGATTCTGCCCATCTTCGAACTTAGCCTGTCGATTGTCAAAACAGATTTTGTGTGCAAATTTGAACTTTTTATCTCAATTCTATCGAGAGTTATCATCTGGAATGACACATACAACTTATGTACAGCTCCCTTACGTAAATCTGCTTACTACTATTGAGATAATATCCTAGCTGACATCAGCATCTCGAGTTTATATAAGGAGCCAGCCCTGCGCGGCAAGGCAGTTGGTGTTTACGCTTCAGACCGTTAGCTTCACAGTTGTCATTCTCTCCTCTGTAACTTGTGATCAAGAATAAAGACCTTTTTTAAAAAGACATTTTTGGAAGAACCAAATTTAGCTGGCGCAGTCGTTCGGACAACTCAGCGGAATTCATCGATCGATCATCGACGAATTGGCTCGAGACGAAACCTCAACGGTCCCAAGCGAATCACCACTCCTCACAGAAGCCGCCTCCAGGATCTTCGACTGAGAATGACCTACACCGTTCTTCTGTGAGTTAAATTTAAGCTATAATAAATCAATAATTTCATTACCGGAGTCTTACAACGACACGCACTTGAGACTACCCAAAATTATTATTCGACGCCCTACAACGACTCGCACTTGGGGCGCCACTATATTCATCTCCTACAACGACTCGCACTTGGGAGAATCTTCAAGAAAATTTCTTCATTTAATATAACAATAATCATCTCCTCCAACGACTCGCACTTGGGAGAACCAATAATTCGAATACCGAATTAAATCATCAAACTCCTTCAACGACTCGCACTTGGGAGAATCTTCAAGAAACATTTCTTCATTTCAAATATCGCTATAATCATCTCCTTCAACGACTCGCACTTGGGAGTTATTTAAGCGAACATTTAAATCGCCCTTCTTCCGAATCGTACCTTTCGCTCGGTCAAGCTTGCTCATCGCGCTACTTCCGCCCACGCGCGTCACCTTATCTTCCTTCGTCGAGAACTCCGTTCGACCTTCACTTCCTTCGACCTCCTTAGCTATTAATATTTCAATATATCATAATTGTTATAATCCGTTTATGTTAGTAATAAGCTAATCAATTTTTTTTTCTCCTGTACAGCAAATCGTCAGATTGAATTTGTTTCAGCCTCCATTCTCCTCTCACTATTTTTCTCAAATCTAAATTGCCAAAATTCCAAAGCTATATAAGAAATACCTTCACGCTAGGGTATTTCCTAAATTTCAATCACCTTTAAGGACAATCTCAGAAAACCAAATGGAAGACTCTCAACAACCTTCCACCTCCCCCGTGGAACACTGGACCGCCGAAAGAATTATCGGCCAACAGCAAAATCAAATAGCAGAATTAACAGGTCTAGTAAAATCATTAATGGTGAACCAGGTCATCCCAGAAACTAATCGCTCCACCCTTTCCAAACAATACGTTGACATGATTCCCCTATTTGACGGCCGACTTGAGGCAGTCAAACCATTCTTTGAAATTACCCAAAAGTTATACGACCAATTTTTTGACGTGACGTCCCCCGAGTCTTTTCATAATTTCGCCCTGATTTCTGCCATCAAATCAAAAATCATATCCCCTGCCGCGGAGCTCATCGCAGCTAGCGATTGCTCCACGTATAAAGAGATTAGAGACGCGATAATAGGAGGATTCGAGGACAAAAGAGACGGTCCTACGCTAACTCTGCACTTGGCACATTTTAGGCAACAGGATCAGGAAGATCCTTTTAAATTTCACGATAGGCTACAAAAACATTTGAGGCTCCTCATTGCCTATACACGAACACATGAAGTAGAGCATGACGCGAACATTCTTATCAACCATTTCCAAAAGCTCGCGCTAAGAGTTTTTCTTATGCACTTAAAGGAACCCCTGGGAGCCAGTTTAAGAGCTAGGAACCCCGAGACTCTAAGTCAAGCCCTAGGTCTAATGACCAACGATTATCAAATGCTATCAACCGTGAACAGAAAAATAGGATCACACGTGCCTTCACATTTTCCCAGACCAACCTTCCAATCAAGTCCCCGACCGACCAATAATTTCGGTCGACCTTTGAATAACTACAAACCACAGACCTTTTCATCTCCAGGCCCCAGACCTCAAAACTTCAGTAGCAACCTAAAGCCAAATCTCCCTAATCAACCGGTGAACCCTCAGTTCAAACCAAACCCAAAACCAGGTCCTAGTACCGGCGCAAAACCCCCTTCAGGGAACTTCGCCCAGCGTCCCCAACAACGCCCCTGGCAACCCTGGCGGCCTTCGCCCCAGCAAAACCAGAACGTTCAAGGAACTAGAGCCCAGTCTAACATGAGCTGGCAAACCACCCCCAACTACCATCAGATCTCTGAAAATGAACCTGAAAACCCTGATGACCCGTACGAAGGCCCAGAGGACGCAGAAACATACCCTGATGCCGAAGAGTATTTCCAAGAGGACACTCATGAGCAAAATGAAGAAACCCAGGAACAGTGTTTTTTAGGAGAAACGGGCCTAAAAAACCCGAATACACCCTGATGAATTTAGACAAAAAAACAATCCTCGAACTCCCCTACATCATATGCCCAAAATCTAACCTTCGCTTTCTTATTGACACTGGCTCTACTAAATCATACGTAAACTCTACCATAGCTGAAAACCTCTTCTCAGACAAGATAAAATCCAACCCTTTCACTGTCCGCACTGCCCACGGATGTACCGAAGGTCGCTTCACGACTTTAATACCCTTAGGACCCCTATTCGACAGAAAACATTTGAATCACCAATTCAGAATTTTTGATTTTCACTCTAAATTCGATTGTCTCATCGGATTGGATATAATTAAAAAACTTGGTTGCTCTCTCGACTTTGTGAAACATGTACTCACGACTCCCCACGGGACAATAAAACTTCAATACCTAGGCTCAGAGTGTGCCGACCTCCATCTCATAGATGCCCGGTCCGTTCAAAAAATCAAGGTCCGAGTCAACATCGAGCAGGGAGAAGCCATAATCCCTTATACAAAGATTGACAAATTGGAAATTCCCGAAAGCATAGTAAAAATCAAAGACTTTGAAGCCACCGTAAGCATTTCGAACCCCGAACCTAAAGTCACTAAATTTGCCCAAATTGCCCCTCTCAAAGTAGACGCTCTCTCACCCCCGACTCACACACAAACAGCACAAGATTTAAATCACTTTTGGGACGAAACGTTCAAATTCAACCTACAAGACCTCAAAATGAACCACATGAATGAGAACGAGAAAAGAGCAATTTCCGAGTTAGTACAGAAATTCCCTGACATCTTTAGCTACGAACATCAACCACTAACTCACACTACTGAAATCCAACACTACATACAAACCCATCACGAAATACCGATTTATACCAGGAACTACCGTTTCCCTGAAGCCTACCGCCACGAAGTAGACCGGCAAGTACAAGAAATGTTGGATCAAGGAATCGTAACTCATTCCACGAGTCCTTACAACGCTCCAATTTTTCTCGTACCCAAAAAGGCAATCCCTGGTAGCCCTCCTAACGCTCCACCTCGTTGCCGCCTAGTTGTTGACTACCGCGGACTGAACGACGTAACAATTCCCGACAAATACCCATTACCGCCAATAACCGAACTCCTTGACAAATTAGGCAGAAGTCAATATTTTTCCGTGATAGATCTTCGTGCAGGTTTCCATCAAATACCTATGGAAAAGAGTTCACAAGCAAAAACCGCCTTCAGCACCCCCTCATATCATTTAGAATTTAAAAGAATGCCATTTGGATTACGAAACGCCCCCAGCACGTTCCAACGATTAATGGACAACATAATGCGATCGGCTGGCCATTACTCATGCGTATATATGGACGATGTGATAGTGTTTAGCGCCTCCCTTGAGGAACACATTAAACACCTTCACGAAGTATTTAGACGCTTGAGAAATGCTAACCTGAAAGCACAACTAGCTAAGTGCGACTTTTTTCGAAAGCAAGTCGCCTACTTAGGGCATGTAATCACCGATCATGGAGTAAAACCTAACCCGGAAAAAATTAATTGCGTTCTAAATTTCCCTATTCCCAAAACTCCAACTCAGATCAAATCCTTCCTAGGACTCCTAGGATACTACCGTCGCTTTATTCCAGACTTTGCGGGAGTAACCAAACCAATGACTCGCTGCCTTAAAAAGGGTTACAAAATTGATATTACAGACCCTGACTACATTGCCTGTTTCGAACAATGCAAGCAATTACTGACTAACGAACCCATACTGAAATACCCGGACTTTAACAAAGAATTTCGCTTAACCACCGACGCCTCTAACGTAGCTATCGGAGCCGTACTATCCCAAATAACAGACGGACAAGACTTACCTATTGCATATGCTAGCCGTACCCTGAATGACACAGAGAGACGACTATCCACTATAGAACGCGAATTGCTAGCCATAGTCTGGGGAATTCACCATTTCAGACCCTACTTATTCGGACGACGATTCAAAGTCCTTAGTGACCACCGACCACTACAATGGCTCCACTCCATCAAGGAACCAAGTTCAAAACTGTTTAAATGGAAAACCCGTTTAGCAGCCTATGACTTTGAAATCCTATACAAGAAAGGCTCCGCGAACTCTAACGCAGACGCCCTATCTAGGATTGAATTGTTGAACCTTTCCGAAGACGAAACGCTCTTTCCCGACGACCCTGACTTCACCGTAGAAGATTTATTTTCAGAACTGACCTCTGACGAACTGGAAATAATAAACCAACTCCCGCTGTTAGATTCAAATCGAGATTCAAATTCAGTGGCAGTAAACCACTCTGAATGCGAATCTGACCAAGACCAAACTATTCACTCGAACGCATTAGGCAACACTTCCACTACCATACCCATCAGAGATAGTCCAGTAAACAAATTGAGACACCAAATCATTGCTAAATTTTCCAACCTTCCAGTTGCTAACCCAGTCAACATCAGAAGACTTTTCAACAACCGAACACGAATCACCGTACAAATTTCAAAAACACAACCTGAACAAGACATTACTAAATTTGTTAAAGAACATCTGATTCCCAAAGTTAAATATGGTATTTATTTCGAAGACGACCTCTACGAAATATTCACCCGAGTCCTCATGAAAGTTTTCACCAATAGTCAACTCAGCCTCTCAAAATATTCATCCCTCCTTACAGACATATTCGAGTTAGAGCAACAAACGGACATCATACGTAAATACCACGAGGGTATAACCAATCATCGCGGTATTGACGAAACGCACAAACATCTCATGCGGACTTATTACTGGCCCGATATGAGACAGTCCATACAAAGATACATCAACAATTGCGACGTGTGCGTCAGGGCCAAATACGACCGTGCCCCGCTCAAACTGAAATACAATGTAACCCCCACAGCATCCAAACCATTAGAAACCCTCTTTATTGACACAGTTACTTTCGACAAAACGAAATTTCTAACCGTCGTAGATCAATTTTCAAAATTCGCACAGGCTTATCCACTAAAATCTTCAAACGCACTCGATATAATGGACGCTCTCCTGAGTCACTGTACACACCACGGCATACCTAAAACGATTTCCCTCGACAATGCCCCAGAATTTCAATCCTCAGTGATTAGAGAATTCGCGCTATTACATGGTATCAACTTACACTACGTGTCCTCCCAACACCCGGAATCGCAAGGAATTGTCGAACGATTCCACGGAACCTTGCTCGAACACATTCGCCTCCTTGGCGAGCGAACAGAGTTCAAAAAGGACAGTATTCGTACCAAAGTTATTCGCGCACTTCTCGCATACAACAACTCCATCCATTCCGCACTCGGGAAGTACACACCCTTTGAAATTCTTTACGGCCACATCCGACAGAACACACTTCTTGACCTATCTACAGACCAAACACTCGTAAATAACTATCTCGAAAAACACAGGGAACGCATGACACATTTACACTCACAAACAAGAGAACAACTGGAAACCACCAAACAGAAACACATAGACAAACAAAATTTAAAACGTGAAGAACTTCCACCAATACCTGAAGAAGTCTTCGTAAACACAGTTCAGAAACAATCGAAAACTAAGCCCCTATGTAACAAGGAGAAGATAGTAAAAATTAATTCAGACCTGAAGATAGCCGAAATTGAACCCAGGCATCACAACACGGTTCCCAAAATCCACCTTTCGAACATAAGACGACCCAAAAAATTCACGCCTAACGTCACCAATGCTTGGGACGAAAGTGCCAACAAGCTGGAAATCGTTGTGAAAAAGTTTAACCTCAACATATCCCGAGGAGACTTGATTAGCCTTAAGGGATCAAATTGGGTAAACGACAACATTATTAACTTCTACTTCGAACTCCTACAAGAAAGAAGTATTACTAGATCTGAACCCTCCATCTTCTGTTTTAATACCTTCTTATATGTTTCCTTTGCCAACCGAGGCTACGAAACCGTAAAGAACTACAGTAGAAAGACTGACATTTTCGAGAGAGACATAGTCCTAATTCCAATTTTCGAACTAAACCACTGGAGACTAATTGTAGTCCGCCCTAAAATTAAAGAAATTAACTACCTAGACTCCCTCAACCTAGATGGCTCCAAAATTCTCACCCGCATTCAAAATTACCTCTCACATGAACACCAAGCCAAAAAAGGATATGCCCTAGACTTCTCAACATGGAAAATAGGACAGAACCGAAACATTCCTCAACAACCAGGAACCCACGAATGTGGAGTATTCGTCATGTACTTTGCGAACAAAATCTCCAAACGAGAACCAATAGGGACTGACAGACCAGACATTCCCTCACTAAGACACGAAATTTGCCTAGAAATTTTGAAGCAAACCCTAGTATAACATGACTGACTGACTCACTAACAATTTCAGGATACTGGTATCGGCCTGTTACCTACCGATCATCAACGGACTGGAAATCGAGGATGTCACACAAAACCTCGGACTCCTACCCGTACGTCTAGGACCCGCTAAACGAATACACTACTACCACACTATAACCCACTACTACAAATTGGAAGGATTACTCGATCAAGTTAACGCAATCCGCGCTCACTACAACGAAATCCTAAAAATTACTGAAACGGATACTGAAGTCCAAAAAATAATCCACCCAAGAACACAAATAATTGAACACATGCTAAAGACAGCCGAAGAACGAATCTTTGAATCTATTTTACCACACCGCCAAAAACGAGGTTTACTTAACGGCTTAGGCTCAGTTGTAAAATTCATTACTGGAAACCTCGACGCTAACGACGAGGAGAAGTATAACCGGATCATCCAACACCTCCAAAATAACCAAGAAACATTTTCGGAACAAATCAATCACCATTACTCCATAAATAACCAATTAATTAACGACCTAAATACCACCATTGACAATATAAATTACAACCATAACATCTTAGCCGCTGAAATTAATAGCCTCAAAGAATTAAGCTCTTTTGCTACCCACGTAAAGCAGGTCGAAAATGCCCTCGAACATAACCAGTTATTACTACAGATCATCCTAGACATCACCCAAGACATAGAGAACTCAATAACATTTTGTAAATTGAAGAAGCTCCACCCTAGCATAATAAAGCCTCAGCTCTTGCGTACCACCCTTGGATATCTCGCTCCACATTACAATAATCGTTTACCAGATTTCGATGGAGAATCGCTCTGGGAAATTCAAAATCATATCAGAGTCAACTGTTACATGAGCTCTAAGGAAATAATCTATTTCCTCGACGTCCCAATCGTATATCCCGAAGATCACGACCTAATCTTTCTACAACCATTACCGACTGTAGTAGAGGACATTTACGCAACTATTTCTCCCTCAACCAAATACGTTCTAAAATCAAAGACGAACTCCAACCTAATTTTTGCAAACGACGCCTGCGAACCTGGTCAAAAGTACTACCTTTGCCCCAACAACCTACAACTGTCCAACGAACACGAGTGTGAATCGGACATTCTCCTGAAAGGAATAAATGGGAATTGCGACCTAATCCAACTTAAAATGAAACAGAACCACATAGAATTTTTAGACGAAGCCAAACGGTACATCTTCCTTTTCCCTTATGAAGACAAAATAAAAATAATAAACCATGGAAATATTGAATTCCGAAACCTCCAAGGCATCTTCCTAGTCTCACCAGGGAATAGTACGATTGAATATCGAAACCAAACCTTGACTACCCCTTCGACCCGAACTATACATATCCCGTCATTGGTAAAATTCGTTAAATCACCCTGGGATTCTAACCGAAAACCCTCATCAGAAGTCAAACTAAAAAGCCTCAGACACTTAGTGCCCCCGTCAGTCCCCATTCTTTCAAATAAACAATTAGTTCTGCAGTACCTAACGCCAAGCATCTGGACCATTGTACTTTACCTGGTAATTATTGTCATTATCTTCTACGTAGCCAAGGCGTATGCCGAATACAAACGAGGAATTCGTTCTAATAACGAAAACTAAATGCAAACTCGAAATTCAATTTGACGCCAAGCTATTACGCTTATACTATTATGATTATTATTATACTTATTATGATTGTTATTGTATTACTTTATCGTATTGTATTATTATCATATTGTATTATTATCGTATTATTATGTATTATTGTATTATTCATTGTTGTTTTTCCTTTGCACTAAATTGTAACACTACTAGTTGTATCACTATCGCATTGTACTTGTTCACGTATTAATTCACAATATTCACTAATTGTCAATAGCGTCTTCCCCAAATTCAATCTTGGGGGGGAGTACTTATGTACAGCTCCCTTACGTAAATCTGCTTACTACTATTGAGATAATATCCTAGCTGACATCAGCATCTCGAGTTTATATAAGGAGCCAGCCCTGCGCGGCAAGGCAGTTGGTGTTTACGCTTCAGACCGTTAGCTTCACAGTTGTCATTCTCTCCTCTGTAACTTGTGATCAAGAATAAAGACCTTTTTTAAAAAGACATTTTTGGAAGAACCAAATTTAGCTTACATAAATACATAAATATATACATATGATTTTTTGTGTCTTTTGGCAGTGAATTCAGGATGGTCTGAAACGGATTTTGGTATACAAATTTTGCGGAATTTCGACTTTTAAAAATTTTGGACCGAGAACAATAGCTTCCTTTTCTTCGAAAATTCGCTAAAAGTGTAGATCTTCGACCTTTTAATTCGCAATTTAATTTTGACCAAACTTGTAAGATTGAAAATAATGTTATCAATTATCAAATTATCAATTATTGATAATTTGATAATTGATAACATTTTGATAACATAATTGATAATTGATTGAAAATTGAAAATTGATAACATTTTCAATCTTACAGGTTTGGTTGAGTAATTCTTCAATTATTGTTGAGTAATTCTTCCGAAACCCTGCCTGATATTCATTCAAAATCCCCTCTTCCTCCATCCAATCCGAAAGCCTTTCCAGCAGCAGCCTTGCATAGACCTTAGCTAATGTGTTCGTAAAAGACAATCCCATATAATTTGTCACTAAGTTCCGAGCACCCTTCTTGTGTAGCGGGAAGATTATCGATTGCCCAAAGCTACTAGGGACAGCCCCAGTCATAAACACCTCATTGAAGAAGTTCAACAAAATTTGAAGGCATTCATCGTCCATTCCCTTGAAAAATTCGTAGGGTATCTGATCCGGGCCGGGCGCCTTATTACTCTTGGCTTTTGATAGTACACTTTTCAAGTTACCTAACTCGAAGGGTTTATCTAAACTTTCAATGGCCACCATAGGGCGGGCATATGCTATCGTACCAATTTTCGTAGTTGGATTCAATAATGCCCTAAAATGCTCGTACCAAGTTGGCCCATCGATTTTTGGATCCACATACAGATTTCTCGACTTGAAGGAAGCAACTATAGCCCAGTACTCTTTTGGGTTCGCAACTGTTTCCAACCGTTTCCCAATATTCTGAAAATATTCTCTTTCTTTTCTATCACACATCTGTTTATACATTTTATTAGTGCTGAGATAAAACCGCTTCATAATCTCAGAGCCATTCTTTCTATGACAGTTTAACAGCGCAAAGGATCTATCCCTCAAGCGATCACACTCCCTGTCGAACCACGGCTTCTTGACGCATAATTTAAAATTATCAATATTTATCGACGATCCACTACTGTATCCCGCAGCTCTTCTTATACTACTTGTAATCAGTCGTTCCTTTGCTTCAATATCACCAGCCCTACCATAATCTGATACCATGTTCCTAAGATCACAGTTAAATTCTTCCTTCTTCTCATTTGACCACTGCAATCTCGACAATAGAGGCATTATTATACCACTTTCTGCAGAACCAATCCCTTCAAGTGTCGATACTTTCGGCATATGATCAGAATAAATCTGGGGCAAAACTTCAAAATCCACCACTTCTGTCAAAAAATCAATTGACACAGCACAAACGTCAATAACCGATGTGCCACGCGGACCAATGTATGTAAACTCACCCCCCGAATCGGAAATAGCCCGACCATTTATAATTACCAATCCCATTTCGTTACAGTGAAAGAGAAACTTAACGACTGTGTTGGCCATGTTGTGCGACAAAAATGAGGAATTGGCGTCATTTTTTTTTCTTTTTTGAAAATACAAGCACTCCACAGATCCTCTTGTGAGTGACATTCATGTCACACTCCCCCTCCGTTGAAAAAGGGCGAAAGGGGATTTAGGGCTGCAAGGTTGAAAATGTTGGCGCAGATAACCCTGCAAGCCACAAAGCTCTCCGCCTCCAGCACCGGTTTTTAACTCCGCACCTCCAGTCCTTAGCTCACGGTATCGAGGAAATCTTGTGGACTCTAAAGCCCTGATCTCAGAGTTTCTCCGAATGCTCCCCGATATTTTCACTAGTGACTGCTGCATTCTCTGAGCCCACAAATTCCGCTATTCTCCTCCATCCAGCGCGAAGCCATACCGGTCTTTCAAGCTGCATGTAGCATGGCACTCCCCCACCCAAAAGACTTTCATGCTCAGACACTTTTCAGCAAGCATGCGAGGCAGAAAAGACTCCGGCATTGCTAAGACCTTCAAGATACACCTCAGCGTGTACATAAAGACCGGCTCCAGGTTGGTTTCCAACTGTAGTTTGGAGTGGAAGTCGGCAACGCAAATATCATTTTAAGGAAGGCGTTGCACGGATTCTATTTTGTCATAGTCCAAATACCCCCAAACTTGAGCACCATAGCAGAGGATGGACCTGACCAACGCCTCGTACTCTTTCTTTTTGTCAGTCAAGGATACGTGACTATGCGCGAGCAGTGCCCGCCCCATGCAACTAATCGCAAGCTTAGCTGTGCCGACCCTGTCTTCAATAATCGATGTGGGAGAAACACTTATCCTAAGCGCCTGACGCTTACTACACCTTACAAATAAGTACCTGGTTACTATAAAGAGCTTGCCTGATTTTTATGAGCGTTGTTAATAAGGTGGCATTCCGACATTGTGTAAGATACCAGAGCGTTGCCGCCGATTGCTGTCACGTGGGCCCTAACGATGGCCAAAACTTCAGCAACGAACCCGTGCACAAAAGCGCTCAAGCCTCCAGTCTGAAATAAAAATAATAATCAGGCTGAGCTATACCCAAACAATTTGCACTCAATTAGACAAAGTAATAGGTACATCAATTACAACAAAAAAAAAAAAAATAGAAACCAGAGGAACCAAATGTTCGAATAATAATATTATTCATGCAATCGATTCCTTTGAATATTATTCAATGTAATAACTACAAATCAGACCCATATAAATCTGCTCAGTCGAGCTAGGAACACTGACAAGTGAAGTAGTTTGATGAAATTTGAATAACAAAAAGATTGTGCTTTTGCAATGATGTGTGAGTCTTGTGATGATAGTGATGAAATGTCAGGCTTCACAAAATGGTGCCTGATAGGTAGCGGCGGTGGCGTTTTAACCCCATGCAATCCAACATTCTCCTTTCTGGATCGAGGAGCAGCACTCCAGGGTTGAGGCGGAACCCTCCCACGATGTAACGGGGTACTCAGGCTAGATAAGATAAGATAAGATGTTGGGAAGCTTCCTATGTGTACAGCACCCCGACCTAATTAGACATATTGTGACCTCCCATGAACGTTGTGACAAGTATTTGCAGGAGTTTTTTTTTTAATATTATTATTTCTTTATTGGGTTGGAATTTAGTTCAAATAAAAGGAAAAAGAAAGAAAGAACAAATCACCTTCAACATTCTGAATAAAATAAGTGTAATAAACCTTGGTGCCTTGGTTTAAATATTAAAGAAAATGAAATCAAATAATTAACCGACTTTGTTTGATGGAGCTCCACTAGAAAATGAAAACAGCAATTTTTCGACACAAAGGTTTATTATCATCTTTGTGCAGATCATGTAGATCACTAAATGTTAGATTAATTATTATTATGAATTAGTATTAGGCAATAGGTAGTAGATATTAGGTAATTAGTATTACGTAATTTTATCAAGTAGTGAAAATTATCATTAATGATTGTCAGTTATTAATAATTTTTATTTATTATTATTATGAATTATTGTTAGTTATTGATAATTTGTATTTATTATTATTATTAATTAGCTCGGTATCTGAAACCATACGCTGTTCTAATCAGATGGGCCAGTATGAACATAGAACCGACCGGCCGCCTCATGATTCACCGAATTCGAGCTGCTCCAACGTTGAGCCCTCATTATGAACGAACGGCTGATCGTACAAACCTCCGGATGGTCTTGAAAAATTCTAAAAAAATAGGGAGTGATTATAGACACACCGCGTGTCTATAAGGAAACAAAATATTATTTACACACCGGAAAAGCTTTTCCAGCGTGTATATAATAAAATATGGCGTTATTTGCACGCCGCGTGTCATCAACGTCTGTTTTCTTATTGGCACGCGGAAAAGCTTTTCCGGCGTGTATATAATAAAAAGAAGTTCTATTTTCACGCGGTGTGTCCCTAAAGTTTTATTTTCTTATTAGCACGCCTCAATCATATTTCGGCGTGCATTTAATATTTCTTCCTGCAGGGTACACGCGGCGTGCCACGAACGCAATGTTTTCTTATTAAATAAGAAATTTTAAACGCCGGGTGGCAAAAAGTCATTCCAGCGATGACCCTCTCCCGCCAGATTGGCTTGATAGCTGGATGGTTCCGCACCTGCACGCTAAATTTTTTCCTGGGGTTCGAATCCCAGAAAGTGCGGCGTGCATATATGCTGATATATATATAATGATTTTTCAGTATGTTTGCACACCACGTGGAAATAATGAATTCGACCACAATAAGCACACCGCGTGCACGCAACATTAATATTTCTTATGTACACGCCGGAAACGTATTGCGGCGGGTACATAATACTTGGAGGTACAATTTTCACGACGCGTGTCTGGAAGGCACAAATTCCTTGTTTGCACACCGGAACGCAAAAAGCCTTTCCTGCGAGGACCCCATCCCGCCAGATCGGCTTGATGGCTGGATGGTTCCGCACCTGCACGCTACTTTTTTTCCTGGGGTTATTAATGTGGCGTGCACGCGGCGTGCTTATTGGGGTCGAATTCATTATTTCCACGCGGTGTGCAAACATACTGAAAAATCATTATATGCACGCCACATTTTCTGGGATTCGAACCCCAGGAAAAAAATTAGCGTGCAGGTGTGGAACCATCCAGCTATCAAGCCAATCTGGCGGGAGAGGGTCCTCGCTGGAATGACTTTTTGCCACCCGGCGTTTAAATAAGAAAACATTGCGTTCGTGGCACGCCGCGTGTACCTTGCAAGAAGAAATATTAAATACACGCCGAACTATGATTGAGGCGTGCTAATAAGAAAGTAAAACTTTAGGGACACACCGCGTGAAAATAGAACTTGTTTTTATTATATACACGCCGGAAAAGCTTTTCCGCGTGGCCGAAAACGCTACTCCATGTGGCCCGAAAACGCTTTTCCGGCGTGTTTATAATATATTAGATGTTACAGCCACACCGCGTGTCCCGTAGCTCGGAAATATTATTTAAACGCGGCGTGCCTATAGCAATTTTCTACATTTTCTACATATAATATCAGTCAAAAAATAAACTCTATCTAAATATGCAGACGGAGTACGGATTTTTTTCAATTCGATTTTCTGAATCTACTTATCTTGAAACGTAAAGCAACCAATTTTGAGGGGGGGGGGGGGGGGGGGTAAAATGTTGTTTTTTTTTTTTTTTTTTCTTTGGTCAATTCCAATGGTTCCAACGAAGAATCGCTATGAATGCTCTTTTTTGAACACACCTTTTTAACTCCATGATAACACGGCATCTCTACACTACCTATTAATATAATTTTCTATAAGAAATCAGCTCTGACCTCACGAATACAGGAAGATTCCCTGATGAAAAAGAAGTTCAAATTTCCCAAATACGACACAATTTTCCCTCCGGCAACGTAATGTAGAGGAGTCACATCCACGCCGTACCTCTGTTCCCTTGGCGGGGTCTAAAACATAAAAAAAAAAGTGTACAGTAGGTAGGTAATGAACGGCTTTTCCAGTTATCAATACGTCAGTTTAAAACTCGAGGATACTCACGTGAATGGATTTCCTGACAGGACGGTATATCGGAGTGCTTTTATTAGATGAGCTCTCCTCGACTAGCCGAGCCATTTTCCCGTCTAAAACGAGAGAGAAATTATATACGAGTTGTAATTATTCGTACCAAAATTGAGATGATAAATTCCATTTACATAGTTGGTACTACATTATAACGTGCCAAACTACCTTCCCCATTCTCCGACTTGTCGTTTTCTGCCAATCCAACAGCCATACCTAAATTCAACATCGGTTAAATTAGAAAGGAACAGATCTAATCCAGTCAATGTGTGAATCGTCAATATAACCTACAAACGGTCAATACTTGAAAGCTATAGGCAACAATAATCTGTGTGTTGGCTCCATAATAAGTACGAAAGTCGAAACTTCATTTTCGAACGACATCAAAAAACTTATTTTTTGTCAGTGATTGTCTGGCCCTATAGCCATACTTCATCCTAATAACACGATGCTGCATTTTAATTTACTTAGAAGATGTCTGAAATCTAACTGGTGTTTCTTACGTATTTTTTCGAGCTGATTTCAAATCTTTAATCAGATTTCTTCCATCACGTATACATTTTCTACAAACCCCTCTCGCAGAAGTTGAACTAAGAAAGTCAGTCACAACTTAGATTTGAACTGGGCTGTGTATTTTTGTGATTTTCATGATTTTGTAGGTTCCAAGTACACATGTGAATAGCAATTATACTAAGTTGTTAATCTGAAATTTTTCTACCTCATTTTTTCAGCATTCGAAGGAGGAGGAGGAAGAGGAACACATCCAATACTTGGACACTGTGTTCTCACGTTTAGCTCAGCATGGCTTACAAATCATCATCAGCAAATGTACGTTTGCTCAACCAACCATTTCATTCTTGGGTTACAGGATATCAAATCAAGGCGTATCTTCATTAGAAGACAAAATTGAACGGGGTTATGCAACAAGGGCCCAAGCGACATTTTTTTCGAAAAATGAGTTTTTGGTATCTTTGGATACGTCTCATCAGGAGCATTCATTTTTTTTACGATTTTAGCGCCCTCTATTCTTCCAAACTGTAACAGGAAGCTAAGGGTCAACCAGGGTATATTTTAATTTTACAAAATTGTCTAAGCGCCACTACAATAATTGTAGTGGCTTCAATTATTGAATCAGTCGTTTCAGAAACCCGACTAGTCCACAAAACCCAAGTTACCAGGAAACGCGAAAAACTGCTGACGTCGCCCATCTGACATAGATTTGAGATTTTCCAATACTTGAGATTTTCAATTTGGAAGATATCCCCCCAACAAAAAACACTCCGTGTAAATATCACCCCGCCTCGCAAATATCATTCTATAGAGGCCGGAAAAAGTTATGATATCCACTTTCCCGGCCCGCCCTTTTCATCATTAAGGAGCTAAGTATAATGAAAAGCTTAACCACTTCACAAGCACCGTACCCCTTTCGAAATCTCCCCTTGGCGCTATTGCGAGACGTTTTTATTACTTCCACAAGCAACTAATACTTGATGGTGGTGGTTAGGGGAAGGAGGATCAGGTTTGTAGTGAAAGTAATAAAAATTATTAGCATCACTAGCATCTGAAAGCACAGGCGCTTTCAATTTGCCTTCGACTAAGTCCAATCCATTGGCGATCCCCCTTAGTACAGCACAGGCTTTATATTTCCAGGTAGACCAGTTAGATTTCCCTTCAAGGAGTCGAAATCATAATCAATAGGTATCTATTTGTAGTTTGTCAGAAATCTTTTTATCACTGTCTTCTACTCTGAAATTTAGCAGTTCATCGCACCTGGGAACTTACTGAGACCATAACCTAATGAATTTTTAAGGAACGCAAAATTCAATTTTAATATTCCTGTTCGGCCCCCACAATTGTGAGGCCTCAGTTTCCTTCCTCCATGCGCCTTAGCTCTCCCTTATTCCAGTTGTCATTAGTTCCGTAGCCCACTAGCGCCCCGACCATTCACTATACTATACATTACCACCGAATAACAACACTTACTCTATTCACCCGACACATAATATTTCCAGATTATTATTTACCGAATTATAAATGCCAGTTGGGGTAACATGCTGAGAAAACGGGCAATGAAGTACCTACATATTAATTACATTGCAAAACTGCGTCGTGTGACGCCATGTTTCCCCCCCCCCCCCCCCGAACAGTCAGTCTGTCTTCGACTCATACCAGTGTAACTTCGCGTTCCCCAATTTCCAATGTTTTACCAATAATACTTCCAAATAAAACACCGATTTACCGACGCAATTGTTCCGTTGACTAATCCCGAGACTACTTCACATGGTGCCGAAACCCATTAAACGGTAATCGCGCGTGTGAGTTTCCGCGATTGCCTTCATGAAACCAGTTTTTGAAATATTGTCTTTGTTACCAACCAGCCCGACGCCATCTTTTCTGCAACTTCCGAAATCAATTGCCCGACTCGTTGACAATATCATATTATGTTCTCCCAAAATCAGAATCTCCCGACAACCCAACGTCTTCTTGACTTCCTTCGTTCCCGTGAACAACGCAATCACATACTACCTCGGAATGTACGATCATCAAATCGAGACCAATCTACCGATCTACCATTCTTCCATCCACAAGCGAACTTATTCACCCGATCCGGCCCTGAAGCCCCTCCAAAACCGATTTCCGAGGTCAGTACCGAAACCAGACAACAGTGGTCCAACCCGAAATTTCCCTTACTGTGACTGCCGGCATTTTTGTATCGCTGTCCGGAGTTTCTCCAGTTAAGCTACACCGACCAGATGAACTTCCAAAGCGCCTCCAAGGTGCCCTCAACGATTCCAAGAACGAAAACTATCGTCACCGAAGAACCCGACACATCTACCTCATGCGGTCACGTAAGCCCTATTGTTATTTCTCAAACCATGTTACCCCTACCAGACCGACAGGTAAACTTATTCCCGCGACACTACAATTTTCATTGTACAAAATTCCAAAAATACATGATTTACTTAAATACTTTCCAAAAATTTCTATTCCAAAAATTCCAAAAATTTCCAATCCCAAAAAATTCCAATAATTCCAAAAAATACATGGTTTACTTAAATATTTTCCAAACATTTCCAATCCTAAAATTCCAAAACATTCCAATACTTCCAAAAATTCCGCCATTCCAAAAATTCCAAAAAAAAAAAAAAAATTCCAATACTTCCAAAAAATTCTTCCAATCCAAAAATTCCAGAAAATTCCAATACTTCCAAAAAATTCCGCCATTCCAAAAATTCCAAAAAATACTTTACATGGTTTACTTAAAAAACTTCCAAAAATTCCAAAAAATACCTTAAGTACATGGCTTACCTAAATACTTTCCAAAAAAAAAAAAAATTCCGATACTTCCAAAAAATACTTTACAACTTTCCAAAAAATTCCGCCATTCCGAAATTCCAAAAATTTTCCCCTAAATTTGTCACCTTTATAGTGTTAGAAAACCCGAGTTCCCAATCACCGACGTATTCCTTCCCGATTACCCACTGGCCAGAAGTTTCCAAACTTCCGTTGGCAGATCCCAATTTTAACGATATTTCCTTTAACCCGATCGTATTTGACGATTCTCCCAAACTTACCAGAACGAAATTTATCACTTTCCCGAGGAAAAACCGAGTTACGTTTCACCAGATAATGATCGACCTCCCGTTACTTTCCCTAGTGAACATACGAAAGCATAGAAACGATGTTCCCCGAAATAAACTTTCCAAAAACCCGACGCTACAAGCTGCCTATACATCATTTTTGGATGAATATATTTTCCTAGGACAATGTGTCTCAACAATCACTCCCAACTGCACCGACATCCCGACTTCTTCCTGCTCCTATATCTTCCGATACCTTCCTACGTTCCTGCTGCCACCTTTCGCCCCCGGGGTGCTCCCCTGGGGGGGGGGGAGGATGTTCGGCCCCCACAATTGTGAGGCCTCAGTTTCCTTCCTCCATGCGCCTTAGCTCTCCCTTATTCCAGTTGTCATTAGTTCCGTAGCCCACTAGCGCCCCGACCATTCACTATACTATACATTACCACCAAATAACAACACTAACTCTATTCACCCGACACATATTTCCAGATTATTATTTACCGAATTATAAATGCCAGTTGGGGTAACATGCTGAGAAAACGGGCAATGAAGTACCTACATATTAATTACATTGCAAAACTGCGTCGTGTGACGCCATGTTTCCCCCCCCCCCCTGAACAGTCAGTCTGTCTTCGACTCATACCAGTGTAACTTCGCGTTCCCCAATTTCCAATGTTTTACCAATAATACTTCCAAATAAAACACCGATTTACCGACGCAATTGTTCCGTTGACTAATCCCGAGACTACTTTACAATTCCAGAAATAATAAATCGGACTTTTTCAAGCAAGAACTCGAACAAGACTGTATTTCTCATGTGACTTTGTGGATACAAAAGCTCAACATGTGATAACTGAAAACAATAATATTGCAGTCACCATAAACTGTTGTAAACCTATTGATGACTCCAATAGCTTGGACCCTTGTTGCATAACACCGTCCAATTGAAGCAATCCTGTCATACCCCAAACCACAAAAAGTTGGTCAACTTGAACGGTTTTTGATTTTGATCAACAAAATGGCTCTGTAACAGGCACCACTCCACTTACCTAACTCACAGAATAACAGCATGGAAATAATCTGGAGTCCTGAGATGAACGAAGCGTTTGAGAACTGTAAACAACTATTGACATCTGACATTGTTTATGCTTGAAGGCCGCACATTCACTGTTTATACCGATCATCGCCCTTTGACTCACGCTTTTACCAAGAAGTGTAACAAACTCTCACCAAGACCAATTCGCCAACTTGCTTACATTAGCGAATTTTCAACAGGCATCCAATACGTTAAAGGAGCAGATAACTTACCGGCTGATGCCCTTTCAAGAGTGGAGTCTATTGGCAAACGAACTGTTTCACCATCTGACATCGCCAACAGCCAAACAGGTGATGAACAACTTACAGGTTTTTTGGCTGATCCGTCATGCACAAATCTTCAACTTACCAAGCTTGTGATTGATAACGTTGAATTAATCTGTGACATCTCAACTCACCGCATCAGACATCATGTCCCCAAATCCCTCCGTTTCAGTATCTTCAAGCAGTTGAACGATATCTCTCATATGGGTGGCCGTGCTTCTACACAAGTGATCACAACAACTTTTGTGTGGTTATGCATGTGAAGGGACATTAAGCTTTGGGTGCGTCAATTCAACACTTGCCAACTTTCCAAGGTTAAACGATATGAAAAATCTCCATTGACTACCTTTCTCTTACCAAGCGATCGATTTTCCCATATTCAAGCTTGAAGCAGAGCTAAAGTCGTCAACATGAGGGTGAATCGTGGGGCGGCCTGTCGGTTCCATGTTCATACTGGCCTAGCTGATTCATGGTTTCAGATATCGAGTTAATCAATCATAATTAATCTTTATTAATAATAATTATTCTTTGGTCGATTCCAATGGTTCATTATTGAAGATAATAAACCAAAAATGCAGAAACAGATAAAAACGAGAGTGATGTTTTGAAAATGAGGGCATTCGTTTGTTGTAATGCGCCCTTTGACCTCTACAGACCTTCTCAGATGGCAGGGCAGCCAACATAGAATGAGCGACGTCCCAATTTCAGCTCTCTGCAAGTCATAATATGATGTCATATATTATGTTTACGCCAGGCTTGATTTATTTTTGTCTTCCTCCATGTCTCAAATCCATCTATGTTGTCTCTTATCAATTTCATATAATATCCCGGTTTTCTTTTCTTTTCCTTCTTTTTTGGACTCAACATTTTTTTTGTAACGAGTTCTCTTGTAATACTTGTCATGTTTGGTTACATCATAATTAACTATAAGTACCTAGCTCTATCCAAGTGTCGTGTAGTGTTGGTGTCCCTGGTGGATCGGTGTGACGTGATTCTCGGTGGTTTGTTCGAGCATAACCGATTACCTCGTGAAACGTTTTGCGTACCGGCTTTTCTATCATCGATCGATCATCAATTTTACCACATTCGTACCTAAATCTCCAGCAATTTGGATACCTTGTCGGTGTGATACCGTGGATAACAGTGGAGACTTCGTACCACTGGATTCTCCGTTCTGCATCAACCTTCTGGAGCCGTCTGAGGCCGGTAAGCCTCTATACCGCATGGTGTCACCTTCCGAGGATAGTAATCCTCCATATCCTATTTGTATACCTATCCGGAGCCGTCAGAGGCTAGTAAGCCTCCATATCGTACTAGTACGCCTTCCGGAGCCATCCGAGGCCAGTCAGCCTCCGTCTTCTACCAATTCGATCATCCCAACCATCCGGAGCCATCCGAGGCCAGTCAGCCTCCGTCTTCTACCAATTCGATCATCCCAACCATCCGGAGCCTTCAGAGGCCAGTCAGCCTCCAAATCTCCTCATTATCCCCGCACCAGAGCCGTCAGAGGCCAGTAAGTCTCTCCGGCGTTTTTCCGACCACCTCAACACACTTGGGCACTCACCAGAAGCCACAGAGGCGCGTAAGCCTTCAACACAGCCGTAAGCTATTGAGCATAGTATGTACAAATAATCTTTCATTTAATATATCTTTTTTTTGTGTGTAAATACACTGGTCCTTCGAACTTTTGGCGACTTCCAGTAATTGGTTATTTGATACCCCAAAGTTACACCCCTCTGGGTCGCAAACATTGGTCCTTTGAGCCGCGGATTAGAATTGAGCCCTTATAACTTCAGTACACTATACCTACGAATTGGACTTACTGCTTACTTCTGGTGCAAAGTGGTCGTGCTGTGCCGACCCTGCCCCTCAAGGTATATTGAAGTGTGCTATTAGACTTACCTTGAACTTGACATTATCTACGAGTTATACAACTCTATTTTGTACTTATATTTTCATATCGATCTGTTGCCTGCCACTATCTATTTCTTGTTATCAATCTGGATTGACCGTACATCGATTAGTTATTATTTTATTAACATTTGTAATTTTCTTTTGACCTTGACATGTCTTTGGAGGGAGAAGATCCTGTTATTGCTGTTCGAGGATTTGCAAAGTTTAAAAGGCTTTATGAATCTAAGGGCCAGGAAATCAAGATTATTAGAAACAAAGGGGCCGCAGCAAGAACAACATCCAGCGAACGCTTGATATTCTCAGGTATGATACGAACCATTGTTAATCTTATGGATAAGTTCGAGGCTAGCTGGGAGGATGCAACGGAATATGCTGTCACTCATGACATTTCACCAACATTTCCCGGGGAAAACGATTTAACCTACTATAACAATATCAAGAGATACTATTATGAGGCTTTGGGTTGTCATGAGGAGATTTCAAAAGTTTCGAATCCTAGTACATCCACAACAGCTAGTTCTACTCGTATTCCTGATCCACAAACTACGAGGACGTCGGCGGAATTTTCCCCTAGTCGAACTATATTACCAAAAATCAATATAAAACCATTCTCAGGCGATTTTGTAGCTTGGCATACTTTTAAACAACTATTTTCTTCGCTGATTATCGAGGAGCCCTCACTTTCGGATGCAGAACGATTCCATTTTTTTACTCTCATACCTACAAGGACCTGCGCTGGATACTATAAAATCTATTTCAGTTGTTGATGCTAACTTCAATCAAGCTTGGAATTCTTTGTTGTTAGTTTATGATAATAAGAGAAAACAAGCTAGTTCTTACATTGAGAAACTACTCACCTTCAAGCCTAGTGGGGGTAAACCTACTGCAGATTCACTTAAGTCCTATTTATCTATTGTATCAGAGTGTTGTATCTCTACAGTCATTAGATATTCCACAGTTTGGGGACTATCTCTTGTGTGAGTTAGCTCTGCGTGGATTAGACCCTGTGACTCGGCAAGCATTCGAAATCTCTATCATCAAGGAAGATTATCCTTCATTCAAATTATTGAAAGAGTTTGTCCAGGGACGATTTAAGGTTCTGAGACTAACAGGTGCGGTTAGCACTTTATCTGATACTCCCTCTAAGCTTCCCACAGGTCCAAGAAAACCTAATTCCTTTGCTCCAAAACTGCAATCTAGTCAAGCACTTCTTTCCCATGAATCGAAACCTTCTCCTAAAGCCAGTGGAGATGTGAATCAACCTTCTCTCTCCTGTCCAGTCTGCAGAGGGCACCATATCATAATTAAATGCTCCAAATTCCAGTCTTCTACCCCTGCTCAACGTCTTGAATCTCTAAAGCGTTGGACTGGCTGTCGAAATTGCCTACACCCCTTCCACAAAACCAGAGAATGTACTTCTAAGTTTTCGTGTAGACACTGCCGTGCTAGACATCACAGGTACCTCCATCTAAATACAACTGATTCTCCGACTTCTCCACCACTTCCTGGGCCCTCGCCATCTGCACAATTATCCTCTAAAAATGACTTTGTTGGAACCAACACCTCATCCTCATGATGTGGTTAGTTCTAGCGACATGAAAACCCTTTTGATGGACATAAGAGGCATACGAACAAAAGTTGATAAAATTTCATCTATTGAAGGACAACTTTCTGAAATCAAGGCGTCTATGGATTTCATGAATACTATGTTCGAGGAATTCAGATCGGAAACGAAAGCCCTAAATGAGAAAGTGCAGCAGCTTGAAGAAGAGAACTCCTCCTTGAAAGGTGTGGTAGCTATATTGCGGTCCAAAGTGGACAGATTGGAGCAGGATGCGAGAAGGGTTAACATTGAGATTCATAATGTTCCGGAGACTCCAAACGAGGATTGTATTGAAATAGTGAAAGCTGTGGCAAATAAGTTGGAGGTTGTTGTGGATCCTCGAGTGGCTTTTCGTCTTGGACCCTCTAAATCGGACGGTTGTAGGGCTATCCTGGCTGACGTCGGCTCGGAGGAGAGGGAGAAGATTACCGCCGCATTCAGGAAGAGGAGAGATTTCTCAGCTAATCTCATCAACCCAACCTGGCCAGTGAAAAAACTGTATGTAAACGAAAATCTAACTTCATACCGCAAAGATTTGTTGCGTAATACTAAATTGAGAGCGAGGGAAAACGGGTACAGATATGTTTGGTCTAGAAATTTCAAAATATATGCACGCAAGGAAGATAACGCTCCACTAATTACGATAAGCTGCGATGAAGACATTAGTAGACTCAAATAGGATACTTCTAGATTACTGGAATAGTATTGCGTATATGTTTGAATAGATTTTATTTCCTATATTTTACATGAATCCTAATCATATAAATGAGATACTTGAAGAAAATAGCCTAGAACGAAACTGTAATTTGTATGAAACTTGGGAAGAATTCTTGTCTAAAATTAATATTCTGGAAAATATGCGTTTTTTTGTTCACCTAAACTTGAGAAGCTACAATGCAAATATTGATGAGTTTTTGATCTGGCTGGAAAATACTAGATGTCAACCAGAAATAATTGTCTTTTCGGAAATATGGAGCCAATCTTGTTTCCCTACAAATATTCCAGGATATGACGTATTTAAATCTGAATCCCCTCAAAATCGTAATGATGGAGTTATGATTTGTGTTAAATCCAGTGTAGAAATGTATACCGTTGAACACATATCAATTAGCGGAGCTTCTGCTATAGGACTAAAACTACAGATTGATAGAGAAAGTTACTTTGTTTTGGGCATTTATAGACCACCAGTGTTGCATCAAAGTAATGTGTTCAGGTTTGTGGAGGAATTGCGAAATGTAATGAATAGTTACTCACCCGACCATTATTATGTTTTAGGCGACATAAATTTAGATACTTTGTCTGATCGTAATACAGCAGTGTCACTATATCTGGATTATATCCATGAATCCGGATTTATGAACCTTATAACTGTTCCTACTAGATTTCAGGGAACAACATGCTCATGTATAGATCATATTTTGGTAAGATCGAGAAATCCTCATATTTACCCAGCTGTGATTAAGTCTGACATTACAGACCATTTTATTACGGTTGTTGGCATACAGCACAAGGATAGAACGAGGGATATTGAGGTGAGGTCTCACACTGTTTGGATGAAAATAAACTAGAGTGTATACTCAAACAGACAGACTGGTCGCCGGTCCTGAATACGGAAGACATAGAGAAATCTTCTGAGATCTTTATGAACACTATTAAACGTTGTATTGAATGTGCTTCGAGAGAACGGATGATTCGAAAAAGTAGAGTTAAATTAACACCTTGGGTCACAAATGGAATAATCAAATCCATCCGTAAAAGAGATAAATTGAAAACAAAATTAAAAAAGCAACCTTTCAATACTCAGCTAAAGACACACTACAATAAATTCAGAAATCTTTTAAAAACAATAATCAGAAAAGCAAAACTAATTTATTACTCGACTAAGATTAAAGAAGCAGGAAACGACTCAAGAAAGATATGGAAGATTATAAATAGTGTCATTCAATCTAAAGTTACCCCCAACAACCCTCTAGTATCATCTATAGAAAAAGATCAACCACATATTGATGCCAGCAAGATAGCAGGCGACAAATTAAATGAGTACTTTGTTTCCGTTGGTGAAAAATTGTCTGCGCGTCTCCCCAAAAGCAAATTAGTACAGGTCCGTCAGCCTTTAATGAGTGAATTTCAATTCAATATTCCCGAAATGTCATGAAATGATTTGGAAAAACTAATGGGTGAAATAAAAGGGAACTCCGCACCAGGATATGATAATATTACAATGAAACTTATAAGAAAATATTTATCAGAACTGTCAGCTCCGATGTTACACATATACAACATTAGTATACGTACTGGCGTGTTCCCATCGGCATTTAAATTGGCCAAAGTGATACCATTATACAAAGGTGGACCTGTGATTGACCTGGGAAACTATAGACCTATATCGATGCTTTGTGTTTTAGCAAAAATTTTGGAGAAATGGATAAAGAAATGTCTGAATAAATATCTAGAAGAGAATAACCTGTTGAGCTCGTCTCAGTTTGGATTTCGAACGTCAAGGGGTGTGGATGATGCTCTATTTAATATTGTATCAAAATTAAATGATTTAAGAAACCAAGGTTCGAAAGCCATTCTGATTCTGATGGATTTATCAAAAGCATTTGATACTATTGATAGAAAATTACTTTACGATAGGATGATGGAGATAGGTATCACGGGGAATAGCTTGAATTGGTTTAAAAGTTACTTTCACGAACGAAGGCAATATGTTAGTTTAGGTAAAGCAAATAGTGACATCCTTTCAAATAACGTTGGAGTTATTCAGGGAAGCACTTTGGGTCCCACATTATTTCTGATTTATATAAACAAATTGCCTGCTGTAACGAATCTCTGCTCGTATTTTTTATTCGCTGACGATACGGCGATTTTGGTTGAAGGGACGACGTGGTCAGAGGTCTTTGATAAAGCAAAGAGGAGCCTACATCATATTTCCGACTGGTTAAATGTCAGCTTGCTAACCATAAATATAAATAAAACAAAGTACTTAAAGTTTGGTCCGGATTTGGAATCTACAGCCCAGAATAATTTGTACATCCATCAACACTCAGTGGATGAGCTATGTTCATGTCTTCCGTTGGAACCAGTAACACATCATAAGTACCTAGGGATAGTAATTGATAATAAAATGAACTGGAAGAAACAAGTGGAATACTTGCATAATCGTCTGAAGAAATTCATTTACATATTTTACAACTTGAAATTTACAATTCCTGAAGAAATAACTAAATTAATTTATATTGGAATGTTTCAATCAGCCTTGCAGCATGGTATATTGGTCTGGGGAGGGTCCTATGCTACAAATTTAACTAAACTAAACAATCTCCAGAAAGCGGTATTAAAAATTAGGCTCTCCAAACCTCGAAGACTCCCTTCTAAAGAAATATTTGATCTTTCAAAAGTCTTTACAGTACGGCAATTGTTTATAAAAAATTTACTGCTTCATTTTTATAAACATCCTAACATAATTAATGATATGAATCTGCATAATTATCCTACCAGATTTAAAATGGAGGGAAATGTTGTAAATCCTAAACCGCACTCAGTGTTGATGACCAACAGTCCAAATTATATATTATATGTAATCCACAGAGCTCTACCTGTAAAGCTGAAGTTCCCTGAGACATTCACCAGATCGACATATAAAAAAGAAATTTTCACCTGGCTCATTAAATTAGGTTACGAAAAAGCTGGAACGATAATAAAGAGTGTATATGTTAAATAAAGGGAAAAAAATGTAAATAGAAAATAAAATAAATAAATGAATACATTGTAAATAAGAAAAGAAAGAGATCCTAATTTGCAACTCTGGTGTAATTCTAACGGGCCTATGCCTATTATTACACCATAATTGGTATTATTTCTCGTAGCTAATAATAATGTAGACAATAATAATGTAATGTACCATATAAGTTTTATAATGTAACATGTTGTCTAAGTAATCTGATCCAATAAAGCTCTTTCTCTCTCTCTCTCTCTCTCTCTCTAGTGGCGTCCTCCTAGGTACTGTTCGAGCAGCAATTATTGATGTAAATGGCCGTGCTCAGGTGTTCAGAGGACTTCTGGACCCTGGCAGTCATGTGTCTTTCATCACTGATAAGTGTGCCCGAAAATTGGGGAAATCAACCAGACCTTTCCAAGGTCATATATCTGGAGTGAATGGAGCTCCTCTACGGAACATAGCTGGTCGTACCAGCATTTCATTTCAATCATCATCCTTGCCTGCTCTTACCACTGAAGCTCTAGTTGTACCTACCATTACCTCATCTTTACCTCAATCAAATCTCGATTCAACCATGTGGGATGATTATTTATCTTATAATCTCAGTGATCCTGAGTTTACTATATCTGGACCTATATATTTTCTTATAGGAGCTGACTTGTACCCCCAAATCATTACCAGCGCTCCTTTTACCATTCATGAACATGGCCCTCGTATCATTGACACTGTTTTTGGCTTTGTTGTTAAGGGCCGATACCTCTCTGACACTGAATGTGATCACTCAGTCTCACTCTTATCTCTAACTGACCCATCATTCCAGTTTGAAAGGTTTTGGGAAGTTGAAGAACCCTTACCAATATCTACCTCTACCTTATCCAATGATGAACAACAGTGTGAAGATCATTTTCTTTGCACCCATGGTCGTACCGCAGAGGGGAGATACATAGTTTCTCTTCCATTTAAAACCGATGCTGTTCAAATCAAACCTAATATCCAAGTGGCACTTAACCGTTTCTACACCCTGGAAGCCAAGTTGGCCAAGAATGAACGGCTTCGGCTCGACTACCATTCCTTCATGCTGGAGTATTTGAACCTGAACCACATGTCTCTCGCTACCTCTCCCCCATCATACCTAATACCTCATCATCCTGTCTATAAGTTGGACGGAGAAGGCAAAGGGAAACTCCGGGTTGTTTTTGACGCGAGCTTCCATACCTCTACGGGTTCACTCAACGACCATCTTTTCACTGGCCCTAAACTGCAAGCTGACATTGGTACAATTGTCTTGAATTTTCGCAGGTTTCCGTTCGTCTTCACATGTGACATCGTAAAAATGTTTCGACAGATTCTGGTGAACCCTGAGGAGAGACATTACCAACAAATTGCTTGGCGATTCAGCCCAGATGAGGCTGTTTCATATTATGCTTTATCTACCGTTACCTATGGACTTCGCAGTTCGCCGTATCAAGCTCAGCGAGTCCTCAAACAGCTAGTGACTGATGAAGGTAATAATTATCCAGATGCAGCGCGAGTAATCTCAGAATGTATTTACATTGATGACATAGCAACTGGCTGTCATACCCCTGCCGAATTATTCTCCCTTCAGAATCAAGTTATCAAGCTGTTAGCCAAGGGTGGATTCGAATTAGGAAAATGGAGTTCAAATTATCCACTACTACTCAAGAACTCACACGCCCAGTCTCCAGTGGAACTGTGTAACGATGATAGCATGAATACTATCAAAATCTTGGGCATGACATGGGACCCTAAGGCAGACGTTTTTAAATACAGTGTGCGACAGCCTGACACTGGCACTACCAAACGCCAAATCCTCTCTGTTATAGCTAGGCTATATGACCCTCTTGGCTATTTGGCCCCTGTGGTTTTCTTCGCAAAATGTGTCCTCCAGGAGACCTGGAAGACAGGAATCCATTGGGATGATGAGGTTCCCAATCATATAAAGGCTCCTTGGGGCCGGTTTCTCAAAGACTTCTGTAACCTTTCTCAGATCTCAATCCCTCGACTTCTTGTCTCTACCGACACAGAATACCGCCTGGTTGGCTTCTGTGATGCCTCAGAGAGGGGATACTGTGCGGTTGTTTACCTGCATGGATCACAGGGGGGAGTAGCCTCAATGTCACTACTCAAGTCCAAGACCCGTTTAGCCCCGCTCAAGGTGTTGACCATACCTCGGTTGGAGCTGTGCGGAGCCTTGTTATTATCACAACTGATTCAATCACTCAAACCTCTCATCAACAACCTCACTATCTCAGCTATTTTCTGTTTTACAGAATCCACCATCGTTTTATCCTGGCTAAAAACGCCAGCTCATCTCCTGAAAACCTTTGTGACAAACCGCACTCAACAAATTCTGAACACCCTGCCAGAACATCAGTGGTACCACATCAACGGAGTTGACAACCCGGCGGATGCTGGCTCGCGAGGGATGCTACCTTCATTGCTCCTTCACAACGACCTCTGGTGGTCAGGACCTCTGTGGTGCTCGCTTCCTCTTGGTCAGTGGCCTATCTCCCAGTCCGTAAATTGCATCGATCCATCGGAGATGAGGCCTGTGAAGACATTCTCACTGGCTACTGTTCAAGTTGGTAACCCCCTCCTGACTCACTGTGAACGTTTTTCCAGGTTCGTTCGCCTCATCAGAGTGTTTGGGTTTGTCTGCCGCTTTATCTTCAACTGCCGTTTACCAAAACATCAGCGCAAGACTGGTGCACTTTCTTGTCAGGAGTTCCGCTCTTCACACATGGGCTTCATCAAACTCGTCCAACGCCAATCTTTCCCTGAAGCCTATAAGACTTCAGATGCTTGTGACCTGCCGCTTGAGCTACGTCGTCTCTCAATCTTCTTTGATAATGAGGGAGTCATAAGAGTTGGAGGACGACTAGCAAAATCAACTTTACCAATGGATCAACGTCATCCCATCTTACTACCCAGCCGTTCTCACTTCACTCAACTTGTGATTAATCACCTCCATCGAGAGAACCATCATCCAGGACCTACAGCACTACTTGCATTTGTCAGACAGCAATACTGGATCCCTAGAGCAAGAAATCTCTTGAGACTTCACAAATTGAAGTGTGTGACCTGCACTAGGTATTGTAAGGCTTTTGTGCAACCATTGATGGGTGAATTACCCGTATCAAGAGTGACTGGAGGACGTGCCTTCTTCCATTGTGGCGTGGACTTTGCTGGGCCATTCATTTGCCGCGAATCTTCTCGTCATAACGCCAAGACCCACAAATGCTATCTTTGCGTATTCATCTGCATGGCTTCACGCGCTGTCCATCTAGAACTTTGTAATGCCTTATCAGTTGAAGCATTTATTGATGTTTTTTACAGGTTTATTGCACGGCGCTGCATTCCAGTCAAAATACAATCAGACTGTGGCACTAATTTTGTGGGGGCGGACAGGTATCTCCAAGAAGCCAGCGAGTGGATTAACAATGTTCAAACCCAGTCATCTATCATTGACCGTACCCCTCACCTTTCAGTCAATTGGAGTTTTAATCCACCTTGGTCTCCTCATTTTGGGGGGAGCTGGGAATCCGCTGTCAAAGCCGCAAAAACCTTACTAAGAAAGGCACTCGGCGACCGTCCCTTCACAGAGAACGAGCTAAATACACTTTTTGTCAAAGTTGAAGGCATTTTGAATTCTCGTCCGCTTCTACCACTCTCCGACAGCCCAGATGATCCGGAGGTGCTAACTCCTGGACACTTCACCATTGGGCAAGCTATCAACATGTTACCTGAACCCAACTTATCAGATTTACCATCAAGTCACCTCAATCGCTGGCAGCTCCTTCGTGAGCGCGTGCAGTATTTCTGGCAACGTTGGAAGGACGAATACCTTTCTTCCTTGCAGATGCGCAATAAGTGGACCAAACGCCCCATCAACCTGAAAATCGGCGACGTCGTCCTAGTTCGAAATACGCAGACCTCGCCTGCCCTGTGGCCTATGGCCCGTGTTGTGGAGGTTCATCCTGGAACAGATGACACAGTCAGAGTTGTCACTCTGCGAACGTCCAAAGGCCTTTTCAAGCGTTCAGTCGTAAATATAATTCCGTTGCCAGTCAATTATGCCAGTATAGCTAACTAACTTGTACGGTCAATTTCAGACAAAAATAGGGGGGAGTATGTTTACGCCAGGCTTGATTTATTTTTGTCTTCCTCCATGTCTCAAATCCATCTATGTGGTCTCTTATCAATTTCATATAATATCCCGGTTTTCTTTTCTTTTCCTTCTTTTTTGGACTCTACATTTTTTTTGTAACGAGTTCTCTTGTAATACTTGTCATGTTTTGTTACATCATAATTAACTATAAGTACCTAGCTCTATCCAAGTGTCGTGTAGTGTTGGTGTCCCTGGTGGATCGGTGTGACGTGATTCTCGGTGGTTTGTTCGAGCATAACCGATTACCTCGTGAAACGTTTTGCGTACCGGCTTTTCTATCATCGATCGATCATCAATTTTACCACATTCGTACCTAAATCTCCAGCAATTTGGATACCTTGTCGGTGTGATACCGTGGATAACAGTGGAGACTTCGTACCACTGGATTCTCCGTTCTGCATCAACCTTCTGGAGCCGTCTGAGGCCGGTAAGCCTCTATACCGCATGGTGTCACCTTCCGAGGATAGTAATCCTCCATATCCTATTTGTATACCTATCCGGAGCCATCAGAGGCTAGTAAGCCTCCATATCGTACTAGTACGCCTCCCGGAGCCATCCGAGGCCAGTCAGCCTCCGTCTTCTACCAATTCGATCATCCCAACCATCCGGAGCCATCCGAGGCCAGTCAGCCTCCGTCTTCTACCAATTCGATCATCCCAACCATCCGGAGCCTTCAGAGGCCAGTCAGCCTCCAAATCTCCTCATTATCCCCGCACCAGAGCCGTCAGAGGCCAGTAAGTCTCTCCGGCGTTTTTCCGACCACCTCAACACACTTGGGCACTCACCAGAAGCCACAGAGGCGCGTAAGCCTTCAACACAGCCGTAAGCTATTGAGCATAGTATGTACAAATAATCTTTCATTTAATATATCTTTTTTTTGTGTGTAAATACACTGGTCCTTCGAACTTTTGGCGACTTCCAGTAATTGGTTATTTGATACCCCAAAGTTACACCCCTCTGGGTCGCAAACATATTATGTGGCACCAAAACTGAGCGTGATAGAGGAAACATTTCAACAAATTTGAATTCAGCACGAAAAATCCATTTAGAAACGAATGTTTGAAACTAAACCTAAAAATGCATGCAGCATTGCGTAATTATTGTCGCTTTATCGTTGTCTAATTAAAGTTCTAAGGGTCAATATTTGTTGTTAACCTGCCGAGTACTAAGGGTCTAGACCCATCAATAATTCAGGGATTTCATAATATGAAACCCCTGAATTATTGATGTATATTGATGATTTTAGTATATTATACTAAAATTCCAATTACTCCCCAATCCAATTACTTCAAAAAAATTATATTCTTAAAACTTTGAAGATACTGCTATTCCAAGCAATTGTCATAACAAAATTTTCATTCTTGTTTAATACCCAAGTTTTAAAGTTAGATACCTTACCCACGACAGATATTTGTAGGTCATCTTGTTGTGGAATGTCAATCTTAAATCTAAGATTCACCAGGGCACATGGTGTCATCCCTCTCAGCTTGAAATAGACCCCCTAAAAAGAGACTTTAATGTAGAATAAAATTCATATAAAAGTTATTTTCGGAACCCTAATTTCAGAAAAATACACGATAAGACCCTGAAAATCGTTCAATCTCTAGACGAGATTGGGTTGAACAAATGTATTGGTCACCTGAAGAAGTCGATGGAATTGGGACGATATAGTCGCTGACGAAGGGAGCGGGCACATTCTGGCTTTCCATACCTGGGTAAACATTTGGAGGTTACGCACTGGCGCCAACCCGAGGTCAACTGATTCGGGAATACCTGGGAATAAATCGGCAGAAATTATCACCTCTTTTTTCATTTTAATGACTGATATGGCAAAAATTAGCATTAAAAGAAAAGTACGAGAACGGTTCGAGACTGGTACACCTAGGGTTGCCAACCGTACTTTTTTTTAGAAGTAGGTATTGTACTTATTTTTGATGATTTGTACTTTCTCAAGTAAAAAGGACGCTAAAATACTTTTTTTTCTTTTTTTTTCATTATTGGGCTCAATAAGTACTTTTTTCCTTCAATAATTTTCTGAAAAGTATTTCTTTTCCCCAAATAAAAGTTGGCAACCCTAGTAGTTTTCTATGTAAAATTGCTAAAAACTTCATAACAATGTTTAATATGAATCAAGTTAACGTACATTGGGTTGTACAGACTAAATAACCTTCTGGAGCTGCTCCAATGATTATGCTGTTGCTCATAGAACTGGTTTCAGTGATCTGAAATGTAGAAGAAATTACTTGAGAACGTGGAATGATAACTTTTCAATCATTCAGTAAGATCATTTGAAAAACCGCCAGACACCCCCCCCCCCCCGCAATTGTCGAAACATTGACGGTTCAATGACATTTTCGGGTGAAGAATCTGGTCTCTACAACCCGTGCATGCAACGTCCAAGTTATTTGCATGTGATACTTGTTTCTGGCACTTGTTCGCACAAACAGTGAAAATGGATGTAACGCAAGCATTCCCAAGGCTACGCACTACACTGAAGTCACTGATGAAAATAATCAATTACACAGAAGTTTGTTGAGTCTTCTACTGAGAGCTGATAATTCATTTGAGAGCATGTCGAGGGGTTGGGAGAGAGAATATAAGGCTACCGAAGGATCAAAACTAGAGGTGGGCCAAATAATAATTGTTACCAATAAAAACGACCAAAGGCCGTTGGTTACCCAAGAATGACAGTTGTAAAACAACAGTCTGATGTTACAAGTAACGGTTCGTAGTTCATGTTATGGTGTTATTGACATCTCATCAACCTCAGCTCTTTTGCAGAAAAACTGTTGAAATAGCAGTCCAAATATTTTTTTTTTTTTTTGCATCAGTAAAAATAGTGAACAACAAACCAAACCTGAATGAAAAATATTAATATTGCGGGTACTAACATGACATGGATTCGTAATTATTCTAAAATGAAGAACTTGAAGAAATGAAGTGGCTGTTTTTTGTTGTGGGATGTTGTTCTTAAATGGTTATATAACAACCGGCCAGTTGATATCACCAGAAGTATTCGTTATCAACATACAGTAGTGATGGAAGAAGAATTAAGGTAGCTGTATCAGATATCAGAACTACGATAAGTAACCTGTAATTTTACAACTGTTTTACTTTGTTTTACACTAAGTGTAAAAGTAAGTAAAGTCTTGCTTCGTTTTGCATTTCACAACCGTTGTACCAACATTGTTTTACGTTTTCATTCCCACCACTACTCAAAACTGGCACCGAAACAGTTCCAAATAGTCACATATACACCGTACGCCATATATAGTATATGGCGGAACCATCAAACAAATCTCTACAACATCTTGATAAATTCTGACACTGTGATTCCATTTGAAATTTCACATGCAAATTAGTTATTAGCCCAATATCCAAGTTTATGACATCAAAAACAGGAGTTTATCAAAGCTTCAAAACTCACCTCCAAAAGACAAGTATCTTTGTTACCACAAGAAAAGTCAAGTTCTCTAAGGAGATCATCGCATTCATCTTCATCGGAACTTTGTATGTCGTCCTGATCAATAATGAAAAACAGTGTGTTAAGTGCATACGCTAAGGTATTAGAAACACGAAAAGCCGGCAAAAATGAAGTAATCGCCTTGAAAACATACCAGCTCGCTGAGGTTCGCTGGAGGAGGAAGAGCGGCCAATGTGACGGCTGTACCGGTGGCGTGCCCAATCAGGACTCGTTCCCCAAGACATAGTTCCACCTGAAAAATATAACAAGAGCCAGTTTTGATTGATTATTTTCAATAATGAAGCACTAGAATCGTTTTTTTGTAAAAATTTGGTTTGACCTCTCTCAAATTCGGAGGGATCACGTTAAAAAAAAAAAAAAAAAAAAAATAGTAGGTAATTTGGAAGAGGCACCACTATAGGAAGAATATATGTGCAAACGCCTTCATAGATAGGGCAACAGAGTCGTTTATGAGCTCGAAAACTGCAAAAAAAACTAACCATTATGGTTCATTATCTTCAATATTGAACCTTTGTAATCGCCCAAGAATAAAAATTACCACCCTCAAAATTTGTGGGTTTACGTTTCAAGATATTCGATTCCAAAAATCGAATAAAATCAAAAACTCTGCAGATTCTTGACATAATGGTTCATCTTCTTTGAGCAGATCGCCCTAATCTAACGAAATGATAGATGGAACTCTAGCTCATCATCCGAATTTATTAAAACAAATAGGTATTGTTTAAACAATTTACAGACAAGAAACCTAGTGAATATTGCATTGTCATCCATCCTCAACACATGTTTAAAATCAATCCAACGTTAATTTGTTTAAACAAATAGGTATAGTTTAAACAATTTTACAGTCAGGAAACCGACAAATATTGCATTTTCATCCTGTTCTGACTTATATTTAAAATTTCTCTATTCAAACTCTATCTAAATATCTAGAAATACACTCTATCTAAATATGAAATAAAATACATACCGTTTCATCTGAATTTTCGAGTTTTGAAATTTTCAAACTTTTGACATTCGTTTTGAACCCCTTCCCTAGGGGTTCAAAACCTAGGGTCATGAAAAGTTGCAAGGATCATTGTAGGGTTGGTCGGAACCCGTAACAAAAATTTCGAAATTTTAGCTCAACGCTAACTGGGCAAAGTGCCGCGTACGGCGGACGGACGGATTTCTTTTTTAATTCGATTTTCTAAATCTATGTATCTTGATACGAAAACCAACAAATTTTGACATGGGGTTAAAAAAAATGTTTTTTTTTTTTTTTTTTTGGCGATTCCAATGGTTCATCGAAGATAATAAACCAAAATCTGCAAATTCTTGGTTTATCTTCTTTGAGCAGATCGCCCCTTTCTAATTCGCGAAATGATAGGTGAAACTCTAGCTCATCATCCAAATTTAACCAAACAATTAGGTATTGTTTAAACAATTGGAGGGTCAGGGGAAAGAACGTACTACCTAAGTCATTTTGTTTTCGAAATTGAGATATTGGTATCATTGGATTCAGGGTAAAAAACTACATCGTATGAAGGTGTCAGAAATGAGAAAAACCCACTCTCGCTTTTTAATTCATTTTTTTTTTACAATTTTGGTTTATTATCTTCAGTGTGTGTGGTTTAGGTTGACCGTCAGTAAGAATGATGTTGAGGGATGTCGAGGGTCGGTCAAATGAAAATTGATTTATGTGCCAACGTTTCGAAGAATATATTTCTTCATCTTCAGGGCAGGTTATGAAATGGAGTTAGACTCCAACAGGGAAGCTCCTTCCTCCAGATCACAGAAGTAATTACTTTCTGTGATTACTTCTGTGATTACTTCTGTGATTACAGAAGTGATTACTTCTGTGATCTGGAGGAAGGAGCTTCCCTGTTGGAGTCTAACTCCATTTCATAACCTGCCCTGAAGATGAAGAAATATATTCTTCGAAACGTTGGCACATAAATCAATTTTCATTTGACCGACCCTCGACATCCCTCAACATCATCTTTATTATCTTCGATAATGAACCATTGGAATCGCCCAAAGAAAAAAATTTTTTAACCCCCCCTCAAAATTTGTTGGTTTACGTTTCAAGACACGTAGATTCAGAAAATCGAATAAAAAAAAATCCGTCCGTCCGCCGTCCCCCGTCCGCCGTCCGCGCCACTTTGCCCAGTTAGCTTTGAGCTAAAATTACGAATTTTTTTTTATGGGTTCCGACCAACCCCACAATGATCCTCGAAACTTTTCATAACCCTAGGTCAAGGGGAAGGGGTTCAAAATGAAATTTAAAATTTCGACAATGTCATATCTCAAAATATTTAACTGAACCATGCAATGTTTAGTTCACTTTTGAATGACCTGAAAAATTACGAATCTTTTAAGACCAATTGGATTTTTGTGCGACCAGCCGTTCGTTCACAGTGAGCGCGCAAAGGTTTAGGAAAAACACTAAACTTCGCGTCGAAAACGCCCGTTAGGTGGGTGAACCCCCAGACGCCCAGAATAAAACTACCTTTTTTCATCTTCCCGGTAAACTACAGTCTAGAAATTTTAACCGTGAGTCGGGGATAGACCACATTGCAATATTCACTCGGTTTCTCATCTGTAAAATTGTTTAAATAATACCTTTTTGTAATAATACAAATTAAATTTTGATGATGAGGTATTGACTTGAAATTTTAAAAATAGGTCAGAACTGGATAACAATGCAATATTCACCCGGTTTCTTGTCTGTAAAATTGTTTAAAATAATACCTATTTGTTTAAACAAATTAAATTTTGATGATGAGCTAGATACTTGAAATTTTAAATATAGGTCAGAAATGGATGACATTTCAATATTCACTCGGTTTGTATGACATGGTATGAGTATGGTATGGTATATTATTGTATGTATCATTTAGTACAGTATGGTATGATAGAAAAGAAATTCGTATGGTATGGTATGAGTACGGTGAGAATATGGAATGGTGCCGATTTGGAATACAGTCTGGTATAGACAGAAGGGTGATCTGCACAAGGAAGATAATAAACCGTTGTGTCAAGAATTTGCAGAGTTTTTTTTATTCGATTTTCTGAATCTACGTATCTTGAAACGTAAACCAACAAATTTTGAGGGGGGGTTAAAAAATTTTTTTCTTTGGGCGATTCCAATGGTTCATTATCGAAGATAATAAACCAAAATCGTCTATTTGCACTGAAATATAAGTACACTGTTACAAGGGTTTCGGCGATTAACCCTTCAATGCACGATATCCCACCTGGGGGAATTGAATTGAATAGCGTTTTATTTACAATCTCGCAAATTTTGGTCATAAATGACCACTCTTACAATTAACGAGATGAAATATATAACTTATAATAACCTGTCTACACCCTACACAAAAATATTTAAATCAATACAGTTCCTTCTATTATACAAAATCCTAACCGAAAGAAAAAAAAACACAAAAAAACACTTATATAGGTATAAATTTCATCATTAGGTCAGTAAACTTTGCTATATGCGCTACAATTACGAATAGAAAAAATAAATAAACCCGCGTTAACTTAAATACATACTTCATTATTATTACCTATCTCATCTTTTCCATATCAATATGCTTCCAACAACATATTAAATATTGAAAAAAATTTTTTCAATTTCGTCTTGAAGCTCATGTAAGTTTCGATCGATTTAAGATCACTCGAAAGCCCATTATACAACTTAATGCTCTTAGTCAAAAACGAATTGTGATATACGGTTGTACGACAACTGGGTAACCTAAATGTATCCCTATTTCGTATATTAATTATTTGGCCTATTGCAGCAAATGTCTAGTATTTTTCTAATAAATTCAGCGGTTTTTTATTCAACAGTATCCTGAACGTGGTAGTGACAATTGCGTACTGTATATGTTCATTAATTTTCAACATTCGCAGCTGCTTGAATTTATCATGTATCCTGTCATCATACTGCAGATTAATTATACATCTTACACTTTCATTTAATCCTCTTTGCAGTGCCATACATCCTTCATAGTTCAAATCACACATGACTGGTAAGCTATACAACAGGTGTGGAGTCACTAATGCTTGATATAATCTTTTCTTAACATCCACAGTCTTCAGCTTCAATTTGGGACAGATTGTTTCTTAGCGATTCTCGCGTTCGCTGCGACGAATTTACTAACTTCTGTACCTAATTGTTATCTCTACATTGTGAAAACAGAGAAAGATTGATAAAAGCCCGAGGTAGATAGCAGTTAGGAGGTTTTAGCGTCATCAAGTCGGTGGCGAGCATTTTCTTTGGAAGTACCTCGTATTGTTACTTCATTACGGCGTCTGCGATTCATTTTCTTGTGTGCGAAAAATCTACAAACCGCTTCAAGGTATGTAGTTTGAGGTAACGTAACCAATTTTTGGAAAAGTTTATCGGGTGTCAGTAGAAATGCGGAAATGTAACCTCCCATCTCGGGGACATTGTGGTGGAAGCCTCTTGGAACCGTCCCACGTCGGGGACTTCGTGATTTTTGAAGAACTTTTGCACGATTGGTTATGCATGATTTAATTTTCATGAGTGTTTTCACGGGTTTAAGCGCTTTTGGTTTATTATCTTCGATAATGAACCATTGGAATCGCCCAAAGAAAAAAACATTTTAACCCCCCCCCCCCCTCAAAATTTGTTGGTTTACGTTTCAAGATACGTAGACTCAGAAAATCGAATAAAAAAAAAAATCCGTCCGTCCGCCGTACGCGGCACTTTGCCCAGTTAGCGTTGAGTTAAAATTACGAAATTTGGTTTCTGGGTTTGGACCAGCCCCACAATGATCCACGAAACTTTTCATAACCCTAGGTCAAGGGGAAGGGGTTCAAAACGAATTTTGAAATTTTGAAAATTTCATATCTCGAAAAATTCATATAGAACGGTATGTTTTTTTATTTCATATTTAGATAGAGTTTGTTCCGTAGAATTTTTTAAGACCATCCGCAGCTTTGTACGACCAGCCGTTCGTTCACAATGACTGGTCCATTTTCATACTAACAAGCTCTTTGGAACATCATATGGCTTAAGTGATGTCGAGTTTGTTGTTCTGAGGTGCGTTTCGTGCTACGGAAATGAAGGTAATTTCGAATGTTTGTTGGTAGGTACTTCTTTTATAGAAAAATTATTACCGACGTAGTATTAAAAACCCCAGAATTATATCGTATTAATTAATCATAATTAATAATAATAATACTAAATATTATTGAATGAATTATTAATAATAAATACGAATTATTAATACCTAACAATAAATTATAATAATTTTCACTAGGTACTTGATTTAATTGTTAATAATTAGTGATCATTGATAATAATAATTAATCTAACATTTAGGATCTAGACATTGAGACCTAGTGATCTAGACAGAAGGGTGATCTGTACAAAGAAGATAAGGAAGAGTTTTTGTTGTTGTTTTGCTAGTTTTCTGCCTTTTGGTTTATTATCTTCGATAATGAACCATTGGAATCGCCCAAAGAAAAAAAATTTTTAACCCCCCCTCAAAATTTGTTGGTTTACGTTTCAAGATACGTAGATTCAGAAAATCGAATAAAAAAAACTCTGCAAATTCTTGACACAACGGTTCATTATCTTCTTTGTACAGATCACCCTTCTGTCTAGATCACTAGGTCTAAATGTCCAGATCCTAAATGTTAGATTAATTATTATTATCAATTATCACTAATTATTAACAATTTTATCAAGTACCTAGTGAAAATTATTATAATTTATTGTTAGGTATTAATAATTTGTATTTATTATTAATAATAATTATTATTAATTATGATTAATTAATACGATATAATACTGGGGTTTTTAATACTACGTCGGTAATAATTTTTCTGTAAAAGAAGTACCTACTAACAAACATTCGAAATTACCTTCATTTCCGTAGCACGAAACGCACCTCAGAACAACAAACTCGACATCACTTAAGCCATATGATGTTCCAAAGATCTTGTTAGTATGAAAATGGACCTGTATTTCAACAGTTTGATTCACTATCGGGTTGTGAGGCACAATCTTTGAGCCGTCATTGTGAACGAACGGCTGGTCGTACAAAGCTGCGGATGGTCTTAAAAAATTCTACGGAACAAACTCTATCTAAATATGAAATAAAAAACATACCGTTCTATATGAATTTTTCGATCAATCAATCAATCAATCAATATATTTTTATTTGCTAGGATCGCACGTAGTACATAAGCAACGTCAAAAATCTTACAAAATAGCAACGGTAAATTAGAATTGTGAGCAACAATAAAATACAGTCAAAACAGGTACAAAAGGAACAAAAAGTGTCGATAAAACTAAAATACAATAATAGAGTTTATTTTCGTCAGGAACTCCTCAAAATCATATGGAGCCAATCTGGTGAGGTACCTGATCATTTGGGCCCTAAAAGTACCAAGGGGAGCATTTCGTATATTTGTGGGGAGGGCATTAAAGAATTTAATTCCCCACCAGGTGGCACCATTACGAGTAGCAGCCAGTCGATGGAACGGAAGACAGAGATTTTTCTTATTGCGAGTTGAATAACCGTGAACAGGAGTGTGGAAAGACTCCATATTTCTCATTATGTAGCACAGGCTTTCCAGGATGTAAGCAGCAGGGACCGTTAAAATTTCTAATTCTTTATATGCAGATCTGCAATCCTCTTGGTAACGCATACCAGCGACGACTCGCACAGCCTTTCTTTGGCAAGAAAAAATCGTGGAGGAGGCAGCAGAATGCCCCCAACTAAGGATGGCATAAAGAGCTCTACTCTGAAAGCAGGCATGAAAAGCCGCCAGAACGGCCGGCCTTGATAGCCTCTCGGACAGGCGCCTCAAAAGGAAGGTGTAGCTATTGAGACACTTCCGGAGGTGCGCACAGTGAGGCCCCCAGCCGAGCTTTGGGTCAAGAACGACACCAAGAAATTTGATGTCTTCTGGATTCTTGTCGAGAGTAGACAAATCCCTCATACCAAACTTCATGACCCTGGTTTTTTCGGCATTTACCGAAAGCCTGTTCATTGTAAACCAGTCGGTAACCGCACTGAAGGCAGCCACTTCAGAGTCACACAGCGTTGAGAGCGATGGACTTTTTAAAATTAGTGAGGTGTCGTCAGCAAAAAGAATTGACTGCATTTCTAGACACAGTGGCAAATCATTTATGAAAATGAGGAACAATATTGGTCCCAAAACGGATCCCTGTGGTACGCCAAACTCAACATGCAAGGAGCGTGACAACTCATTGTTGTGTCGTACAGACTGCGTTCTACCAGAGAGGTAGCTATCAACCATAGAAATCGCAATGTCAGAAAAATTATATTTACGGAGCTTTTCCAGAAGAAGTGGATGGGAGATACAATCGAAACACTTTGCGACATCCACAAAAGTTGCAGAAGAGTATTCACCAGCCTCGAATGCAGTTGCCACAAAATCAGTTAATTTTTGAATGGCGTCGAAGGTGGATCTACCAAGGCGAAAACCAAACTGCGAAACACTAAAAAGCTTGTTTTTCTCAAAAAATTCATTTATATCAAACTTCAGGGATTTTTCAAACACTTTTGATAAAGCAGGGAGTTTAGATATGGGCCTGTGATTAGAGGCTAAATCACGTTCACCACCCTTGAATAAGGGAACCACCTCTGCAACCTTAAGTACCGACGGAAATTTCCCGACGTGGATCGATTCGTTAATAAGGTGGGTGAGAGGGAAAACCAAAGCCAGTGCCCCCTGCTTCAGCATACTGGTCGATATCCCATAAGCATCGAAGCCATTTGATTTTTTCAGACTCGAGATAATCTTCATGACGTTGTGTGGTTCAACATTGGCAAATTTGAATTTCGTAGCTGGAGGCTGGATATGAAAAGCCAGAGGGTCGTAAGTACTTACTTTAAGTTTGCTTACAATGTGTACAGGAACATTTACAAAAAAAGAGTTGAAAGCATCGGCAGAAATCTTGTCGGAAGCAGACTTTGTCCCTTTTTCACCTTTCCTGTTTTCGTTAATTGCATCCCACATGGCTTTCACAGGGTTTCCAGATGCAAAAATATGCTTCTCGCGATCAATCTCCTTAGCTCGTTTGATTTTAATCCTATATTCCGATTTTAGCTGCTGAAAATTCTTTTTCACTAAGGGTATGAAATATTCGAGATATGAAATATTCAAAATTTCAAAATTCGTTTTGAACCCCTTCCCCTTGACCTAGGGTTATGAAAAGTTTCGAGGACCATTGTGGGGTTGGTCGAAACCCATAAAAAAAATTTCGTAATTTTAACTCAACGCTAACTGGGCAAAGTGGCGCGGACGGCGTACGGCGTACGGCGGACGGACGGATTTTTTTTTATTCGATTTTCTGAATCTACGTATCTTGAAACGTAAACCAACAAATTTTGAGGGGGGGTTAAAAAAATTTTTTCTTTGGGCGATTCCAATGGTTCATTATCGAAGATAATAAACCAAAAATCCGTCCGTCCGCTGTCCGCGCCGCTTTGCCCAGTTAGCGTTGAGTTAAAATTACGAAATTTGGTTTCTGGGTTTGGACCAGCCCCACAATGATCCTCGAAACTTTTCATAACCCTAGGTCAAGGGGAAGGGGTTCAAAACGAATTTTGAAATTTTGAAAATTCCATATCTCGAATATTTCCCATCAAGCGGTATGTTTTTTATTTCATATTTAGATAGAGTTTATTCCTAAGCATTTTTTAAGACCATCCGCAGCTTTGTACGACCAGCCGTTCGTTCACAATGACGGCTGAAAGTTTGAGCCTGTTAACACGAATCAAACGGTTGAAAGTGATGTCGAGTTTTTTGTTCTGAAATACGTTTCGTGCTACGGAAATGAAGGTAATTTCGAATGTTTGTTGGTAGGTACTTCTTTCATAGAAAAATTATTACCGACGTAGTATTAAAAACCTCACAATTATATCGTATTAATTAATCATAATTAATCATAATTATTATTAATAATAAATACAAATGATTAATACCTAACAATAAATTATAATAATTTTCACTAGGTAGGTACTTGATAAAATTATTAATAATTAGTGATAATTCATAATAATAATTAATCTAACATTTAGGATCTAGACATTTTCACGTTTCATAAGACCTAATGATCTAAACAGAAGGGTGATCTGTACAAAGAAGATAATGAACCGTTGTGTCAAGAATTTGCAGAGTTATTACACTACCTAATGATTTTGGATGCACGTTTATATTTTTCCCCGCTCGTTCCCTCAGTTTTATATTGCATTCTGCATTTTTTTTTTTTTTTTTTTTTAATGCATGCTTGCATGGGCTTTTTTCAATGCATGGTTGCATGTTTTTGGTCTGTTTCAGACCATGAGTGAGGGGCATTTTGTAAATAACCTTTTTATAAATTACCTTACTGAATGCTTTGCATGAGTATTGTACCTGGAATACTTCGCATGACGTAGTTTGCTCATAAAATAATGTACCTTATGACCTACGCAGGCTGCACGATCGTCGAAATGCGCTTTAGTTAATTTTCTTTTCTAGTGGAATTCAGTTAATTTTCTTTTCTAGTTTACAATTTCCAATTAATTATGATAATTTGTAAGTATTTTGCCGCAATGACGTCCGTGAATCGGGACGACACTGGTGGGCTGATCACCACAATGTCCCCGGAGAGGGACCGAACTGCTGGGCTCTTCCACCGCAATGTCCCTCCTGAGGGACACATTTTTAAATTTCAAGTTCAGGGGTCAAATTGTGATCTGGGATTTTTTAAACTATTTTTCCCGTGTTCAGCGCCCTCGAAAATGGCTATAAGAATTTTCTAGTAAAAAAAAAAAGGAAAAATCGTGCATCGTAAGTAACAAAACAATCCGTAGGATCAAACTAGGAAAATGTATTGAAGTGTGAAAACCCCTACTTACCTACGACCTACCTAACACCAAATTTTCTAATGACCCTCAATTCCGTAGACACGAAAAGTATCTCAAAACGCGGAACTCGGTGGGATCAGCTGTCCTCCAGGAAGAACGGGTTGCCCCAAGTTTGACACAGACTGGTATGAAGGCATTTCATTGGCTCAACCTTTGAGCCCTCATTGTGAACGAACGGCTGGTCGTACAGAGCTGCGGATGGTGTCAAAACATTCTAACAAATAGGTAAACTCTATGTAGATGTGAACTGAAAACTATACCTACCGTTCCATTAGAATTTTTCGAGTTACCGATCGATCCCTGGGCACTATCTGCGGCTGGAACTGGGAAGGCTTCCCCTGGGTACCAGAGTCTTCGAGAGAGCGGTGCGGTTTCTGGTTCGAGTCCTAAAAATGAATAATAATCGTTGGCCTAAAATATGTCTGCTTGAACTCGCCAGGCTCCATGTGACCCGAGCTCCGAACTCGCAGTTTAACTGGGTGTCAGAGCTGAGCCGTCTTGTCGTCGCGTCTGGGGGGAGGATTGATTGGGGTGACCTGCGATATGAGGGGCTGAGGGCTTCGCTGAACGGTTTGGTGGAATCTTGCAGAAACCATCTCCACGGTCTGGATGTGGAACGAGTCATCAATTCGAAGTACAACTCATATTTCCGATTAAGCCTGGATTTTGGTGGCCGCCAGTTATACCTTGGAAAATGTGGATCGATACATGCCGAAAGAATAGTGGCCCAGTTGCGAATGGCCCCCAGGTCTGAAGATGTAAAGGCAGTATTTTTCTATCATAGAAGTGAATCGTATTCACTTCGGACCTCGGAAATTTGCACGATCTGCCACATTGAGAACGAGAGCCTGTGCCACTTCCTCCTCGCTTGCCCCCTCTACGCTCCTCTTCGTGATCACTACCTGGCGCAATACCTGGCCGGTGCGGTCAACCGAACGGATGACGTCTCCTCTCTGCTTGATTTGGACCGGGACCTCCATAGGATCACAGACCTCTACAACTACACGACCAAGTCGCTGAAGATCAGAGAACTATTTGTTCAGTGAGAGTGCATCAACTAAAGTGGTGATCACCTGTTTTATTTCTGGAAGGAATTGCATTTTGTTTTATGTAAAAAATTATTGAACTTTTGTTTGAATACTTTGTCGTACCTATGTAAAAAATTTGAACTCTTGTAACAACCATTTTTGGTTAGTACAATAAAAAATCATTTCATTTCATTTCATTTAGAATTTTTCGAGTTATGAAATTTTCAAAATCGTTTCAAGTTCGTTCTCTTCCTCTTGACCGAAAGTTATGAAAAGTTTCAAGGATCGATGTGGGGTTGGTCAGAACCCGTAAAAAACAAACGGAGGGACCCTCGTGAGAATCTCGAACTTAGACATTTTTTTTTTTTTTTTTTTTTTTGTGATATTTATTTATTGCGACTGAAAATATATACATTTCATCTAGCAATACATGAAAATACATGAACTTAGACATGAAAATCTTTTTGCTTGACACGCTAGTTTTTGTGTAATTTTTCAAGTTTTCCGCTTCTTCTTGTTGCAAGATTTTATAGTTTTATAGATAACTTGAACCGCTCGTCGTTGTGCTGCTGACTACATTGTTAACTCTCATTTTTTCATCCCGTACAGCTCATCTGCCACTAAAGGTACCTGCGTCTGGTTAACATGAAACTATTCTGTAAAATCTGACGATTCCAACGACCGGTGAACGATTACCGTGGGATGCATACAGACGGAGTTACACTTACTTAGTTACGGATTGGTTGTGCGTGAAAATCATGCTAAAATGATGATGTCACAAAATCGCGGGGAGGCCGGAGAAAACACATTTTCATGTTAAACTAGTGAAAATTATTATAATTTATGATGTTGAGGGATGTCGAGGGTCGGTCAAATGACTTGAATGACTCAAATCATTTGACCGACCCTCGACATCCCTCAACATCATTGTTACTGACGGTCAACAAAACCACACACACTCATTATAATTTATTGTTAGGTATTATTAATTTCTATTTATTATTAATAATAATTATTATTAATTATGATTAATTAATACGACATAATTCTGGGGTTTTTAATACTACGTCGGTAATAATTTTTCTATAAAAGAAGTACCTACCAACAAACATTCGAAATTAACTTCATTTCCGTAGCACGAAACGCACCTCAGAACAACAAACTCGACATCACTTAAGCCATATGATGTTCCAAAGAGCTTGTTAGTATGAAAATGGACCTGTATTTCAACAGTTTGATTCACGATCGTGTTGTAAGGCACAATCTTTGAGCCGTCATTGTGAACGAACGGCTGGTCGTACAAAGCTGCGGATGGTCTTAAAAAATTCTAAGGAACAAACTCTATCTAAATATGAAATAAAAAACATACCGTTCTATATGAATTTTTCGAGATATGAGATTTTCAACTTTTCAAAATTCGTTTTGAACCCCTTCCCCTTGACCTAGGGTTATGAAAAGTTTCGAGGACCATTGTGGTGTTGGTCGAAACCCATAAAAAAAAATTTCGTAATTTTAACTCAACGCTAACTGGGCAAAGTGGCGCGGACGGCGGACGGACGGATTTCTTTTTTAATTCGATTTTCGTCGATTAACGTCATTTCTACAGTTTTTTTCGTGGACATTTTTTGGTTTATTATCTTCGATAATGAACCATTGGAATCGCCCAAAGAAAAAATTTTTTTAACCCCCCCCCTCAAAATTTGTTGGTTTACGTTTCAAGATACGTAGATTCAGAAAATCGAATAAAAAAAAATCCGTCCGTCCGCCGTACGCCGTCCGCGCCACTTTGCCCAGTTAGCGTTGAGTTAAAATTACGAAATTTTTTTTATGGGTTTCGACCAACCCCACAATGGTCCTCGAAACTTTTCATAACCCTAGGTCAAGGGGAAGGGGTTCAAAACGAATTTTGAAAATTTGAAAATCTCATATCTCGAAAATTTCATATAGAACGGTATGTTTTTTATTTCATATTTAGATAGAGTTTGTTCCGTAGAATATTTTAAGACCATCCGCAGCTTTGTACGACCAGCCGTTCGTTCACAATGACGGCTCAAAGATTGTGCCTCACAACACAATCGTGAATCAAACTGTTGAAATACGAGTACAGGTCCATTTTCATACTAACAAGCTCTTTGGAACATCATATGTCTTAAGTGTTGTCGAGTTTGTTGTTCTGAGGTGCGTTTCGTGCTACGGAAATGAAGGTAATTTCGAATGTTTGTTGGTAGGTACTTCTTTTATAGAAAAATCATTACCGACGTAGTATTAAAAACCCCAGAATTATATCGTATTAATTAATCATAATTAATCATTATTATTATTAATAATAAATACGAATTATTAATACCTAACAATAAATTATAATCATTTTCACTAGGTACTTGATAAAATTATTAATAATTAGTGATAATTCATAATAATAATTAATCTAACATTTGGGATCTAGACATTCAGACCTAATGATCCAAACAGATGGGTGATCTGTACAAAGAAGATAATGAACCGTTGTGTCAAGAATTTGCAGAGTTTTAAAAAATAATAATGAGAAGTGACTGAGAATTGAGTCGAACGTGCCTTCAATCCAATAATGGCGTTGGCTCCAGCCGCAACCAGTCTGTGCATCAGCTGAGTGTGCAGCTCATACTCGAGAAATGGAAGAGCGTCTGAGACTTCTTTGGCGTTGAGTTCTCCTTTGCACTCTCGTTTATGTCGACAGACCAAAGCTTGTATCAAAGACCCCTTTCCTTTGACTTTCACGCCATCTATCAATTCAGCAGTCGTCATCAGAACTTCTCCGACTTTGCCTTTCCTAAAAACAGGAATAAAACAATCATCAGTGACAGGTACTTAGTTCTACTTGCTTCTAGTGATGTTTTGAATAACCTACAGTTATAGATTATATCGATAGTAAAAGTGTAAAAGTCCGAAAGTTGAAAAATCGAAATTTCACAGAAGACAAAAAAACCTCCTTAAAAGTCATTTGAATGAAGCTTGCGGTCCGCAAGTTGCGGAGGTTTGTTTTGGTTTGGTTGCTAGGCGATGAGCATAATCAGTGATGACAAACCACTTTTAGTTTATATTTTACCAAATTCGCGTACTTACGCCACTTTTCCCAACTTATGGAGTTTTAACTAAAACCCAGAATAAACATACGGGCTTTCACACGAAAAAAAAAAAAAAAAAAAAATTGGACATCAGGCATACAAGAAAAATGACGCTAAACTAAAAACTTATATTAAATTCTTTTATTACTATTCATAACTCTTAGGTAGTAGGTATCACTGTCTAGATCGCAGGAATTCAGACTTGAATCTTTTTAAGGTACCTAAGTAGGTAGTTGCCTACTTCGTAACTAGGAAAAATTATTCTCAGTCTTAGCATGAGTCGACCTAAAAGGTACAAAAGTTATTAAAACCTACTCAGTTTGGCTAAAATCAGTTTGGCTAAAATCCTAAAAATTGTGACTTCCAAAAAATCGTAAATCACTTCTTTTTTTCAAGGCAGAATCCGTAAGTTTGTGCGTGAGCATTGCCGGTTCGAGGTTCCTCCAAAAAAGGTAAGTAAATACTTTTATTTGTCGTATATATATCATATGTATCAGGATATATATTTTAACAGGAGGAGAAAATAGAAGGATAGAAACACTTAATATATACAATTGTAAAGCTTTACCTTTGTATAATATACAATATATTGTATAATATATTATATTAAGTGTTTCTATCCTTCTATTTTCTCCTCCTGTTAAAATATTTATCCAGTATATCACCGCGAGTGCTTTCATTTCCACAACCGAACATAATACATTATCATATATTATCATATATATTATATATAAATTACATAAAGTACTACTGCTGAATTGTAACGCGTGATTCGATAACGTCGACTCAGCAGCGACGAACGTTATATAAGGAGCCTGCGCGCTCCAGACAGTCAGTCTTCGTCTGTACTCGACTTGTTCCACATCAGTCCGTTCTTTCCTTGTACCTCCGTGTAATTGTGACTTTGAAATAAACCTTTTTTAAAAAGCAGTTCACGCGACGTTCTTAAATAATTGGCGCAGTCTAGTGAGGACGCAGGACAACCCAGAATCCTAGAACGAATATCGACGATTTTGGACCCCGGCGTTCGAGAACCTACAGGGAACAAACAGCGAAGAACTCCTCCAGGACCCCCGATGACAACATTCCTCATGTCACGCCTGTGAGTACCTACAGAAACATAAACCTTTATTGTCAATTTGGGAGTCGAGTACCAAATTGACCTTACAACAGCCAGTACCTCAGAACATCGCCCATTCTGAGAACTTGCAAACCGATTTTCTCCAGCCCCGTTCAAAACCTGTAAGAGGAAGCAGACAATTTTGACCCTGGAAAAATCGTTTCATTATCAATCCTTGAACATTTCACACGAGCTCGACCTTGCGAAGGTGCGAAGGGAACCAATATATTTGGGCAGCGAATCTACCGTTGGACCCCGTCTCGAAGAGCCCCACCGGAGATTCGAATATTATTCGAAGAATAATCACATATCCTACCCCCGCAACGTGAAGCAAGTTTGCCCTTACGACCTTCACCTGCGAGGATTCATCCTTCTAATTCATCGTAACCTTATCTTTGCAACGTCTTCATCCGGCGCAGCGACAGCCCAAGACCTCCGGCGGACCTCGTCACCAGATAAGACTTAAAACCCCTCTATCTTTTATTTTTAATCATTACTTCTTTCTCTTGAACCTTTTAAACTTGTTTTCTTTTAGACTTAAGAATATTTCCACCTCTATATCATTGTTGTCTATTTTAACTACCATTAACGTGTAACTTTTCATTCCACTTTATTCAACATATCCAACACATTACAACATTTCACATTTTTCTCCTAAGTTTGACCTTAAATTCAATCGTATTTTTGGGTGAAGCTAAATCAGCAAAATTCCGAAAATCAGAGAACCTAAACGTCGACCATCTTTTTTCCTTCCAAAAACCTTAACCAGACTATTCCCCATTCCTGAAATGGCCTCTAACGATTTACCCGAAAGCCCCATCCTGAACAAAACCCACATTGAACAATCCTTTGACCCTATGATGATGATTCACCAGCAATCTCAACAAATCCAACAATTGCAACATATGATGCAAACTATGCTGTCCCATCAGGTACCGAACCCTACTCGAACCTCCGAAAGAGGCCCGAGAAAAGAACATTTTGACCTCATACCGCAGTTTGACGGGTCACCCCAAAGACTGCAGTTTTTCTTAGAAGTTTCCCAAAGACTGTATGATAGATTTTATAACGACATAACGCCCGACTCTTTCGAGAATTTTACCCTAATTTCAGGCATAAAAAGCAAAATTATCCCCCCTGCAGCAGACCATGTCACGACAGCTAATTCGTTCGACGAAATTAAGGACGCTCTTCTAAACGCTTATACAGACAAAAGAGATCACTTGACGTTGACGATCGAATTAGTTAACACACGACAGGCTGAAGGTGAATCCGCTTTCAAATTTCACGAAAAAATTTTAAAGATCCTGAACTTGATTACAGCATATCTTGAAAATCATGATGTTCCACATTCCCGTGTTCTAGCTGAACATTATAAAAAACTAGCGTTAAGGTGTTTTCTCTTACACCTTAAAGAGCCCTTAGGAAGTCTGTTGCGCACGCGACAACCCGACGACTTAAGCACTGCACTCTCGTGGCTAACAAATGACTACCAACATCTAGTAGTCAACAGCAGAACATACAACACCAACACCAAAACCATCAACTACACAAAACCACCGCCGAACACTACAAACAAATTCCAGAACAGTAGGCCCTACACCCCGAACAATAACACGTCGAACTACCGTCCGAATAACACGCAAAATAAAATGCCTCAGAACTGCTCGTACAAACCAAACTTTCAACAAAAGTCATTTCACCAAAATCAAGCTAAACCACCTGCCCAAGGACAAAATACAACAAATCACAGTTTTGCCCCTCGAGCTGCGAGCACAATGAAACCCACACCGATGTCGTGGCGGACATCCAACACAAATTACAACAATTTAGAAGACACGTTCAGACCCGGCCGAATGTTCTGAAAACGAGCATTTCGACCAAGACCCACAAACGGACCAAATCGACGAAGAACCCTCAATAACTGAATCCCAAAATAATTATCATTTTTTAGAGGAGCTGGGCCTCGAAAACTTAATACCAAATCAATAACCGAAAATACCATCCCCCAATATCACCTTGGTAACCTCGGAAGTAAGACAATTTCATAATTACCCTATATTTTTGTACCAAGCTCCAAATTAAAAATCTTAATCGATACCGGCAGCACGAAATCCTATGTTACCCCAATAATTGCAGAGAACTTCTTTCGAGACAAATTCCTCCGCGAAAAATTTGAAGTACGAACCGCCCACGGTTCGTCCCGAGGGAATTTACTACCTTAATCCCTTGTGGAGAGTTTTTCAAACAAAGAAATTTAAAATTAAAATTTAACGTTTTCCCATTTCACAGTAAATTTGACCTACTATTAGGCCTCGATAGTCTCAAAATTCTAAAAGCATCTGTTGATTTAGATAAAAATATTCTCAAAACTCCGAGGATAGAAATCCCCTTAAAATTCCTAAGCACTAAACAAGCAGAAACCCACCTTATTGAGAGCAGATCAGTCCAACAAATCAAAATCAAAGTAAAAAACCTAGAAAATGGCGATGCAATATTACCATATCGCAAAATTGGAAAATTAGAACTCCCCGAAAGTTTAGTTAGAGTCAAAAATTTTGAAACCCATATTAGAGTCTTGAATCCATCAACAAACACAGAAAACCTCACACAAATCACCCCGATTAACGTAGAAGAAATAGGCGAAATCCCAAGTCTCAATGAGTTCGAAACCCTGAACAATTTTTACGAGGACAACGTCCAATTCAAATTCGACACTTCCAAACTCCGATTAGACCACATGAGTGAGGAAGAAAAATCAGAAATTTTAAAACTTGTAACAAAATACGCCGACATATTTCACCAAGAAGACGAACCCCTTTCATTCACTCATCATGTCAAACATCATATCAGAACTAGTGATGAAATACCAGTTTATGCCCGGAACTACAGGTTCCCTGAGATCTATCGCCAAGAGGTGGACAAGCAAATTGAACAAATGCTTGCCGAAGGCATAGTCAAACACTCAGAAAGCCCTTGGAACGCTCCTATATGGATTGTACCCAAGAAAGCCGATGCCAGTGGTAAACCCAAGTTCAGAGTAGTCATTGACTACCGACGACTGAACGACAAGACTCTAGATGATCGATATCCGCTACCGCAGATCTCAAAGTTACTGGATAAGCTGGGCCGCTGTCAATACTTCAGTGTGATTGACTTGAAGTCGGGCTTCCACCAAATTGAAGTGGACCCGGACAGCAGGGCAAAAACAGCCTTCAGCACCCCCAACTACCGTCTTTAATTTGGCTTAAAGAACTCCCCTGCCACCTTCCAGCGGCTAATGGACAACATCTTGCGTGGGATATCTAATGAATTCTGTTGTGTTTACCTGGATGATATAATCATATTTAGCACATCTCTGACCGAACATATGACCAGACTTGAGGAAGTTTTCAAACGGCTTAGAAAAGCCAACCTCAAGATCCAGTTAGACAAAACCGAGTTCTTACGCACAGAAGTCGCCTACTTGGGTCACTTAATCACACCCGAAGGAGTCCAGCCAAACCCGGACAACATTAGAGCCATCCAAAAATACCCTATACCCAAAACGACTACCGAAATAAAGTCTTTTCTCGGACTCCTCGGATACTACCGAAAGTTTATAAAAGACTTCGCAAAATTGACAAAACCCCTCACACGGTGCCTGAAACGTGGTGTAAAAATTGATACTGAGGACTCTGACAACATACAATGCTTTGAGACTTGCAAGAACATACTGTCTAACGAACCGATACTTCAATACCCTGACTTCACTAGGACGTTCAAACTAACTACCGACGCCAGTAATATAGCAATTGGTTGTGTACTAAGCCAAGATACAAAAGGAGCTGATCTCCCCGTAGCATACGCTAGCAGGACCCTGAACGACACCGAAAGGCGTCTGTCGACAATCGAAAGGGAACTCCTGGCGATAGTATGGGGCGTGCAATACTTTCGGCCCTATCTCTTTGGGAGGAAGTTCAAAATCCTGTCTGACCACAAACCTCTGCAGTGGTTGTATTCGATCAAAGAGCCGAGCTCCAAGCTGTTTAAATGGCGAACAAAGCTGTCAGCCTATGACTTCGACATCGAGTATAAAAAAGGCCAGCTTAACACGAATGCTGATGCCCTGTCGAGAGTCGAACTCCTCAATAATTTAGAGGACGATTACAGCCCCACTAGTGAAGAGATGTCCGCTGCTATAAACGAGTATATAAACGAGCTCACGCCCCGTAGTCGAAAACTTATCGACGAACTCGACTTAGCATCACTTGCCGTACATCCTGACCAAGACACTCAGTCAAATGTCGCCGAACCAGATTCCGACGACGACGAGTCAAACCTCACTAGCACAGTCCATTCGGACGCAATGGGTCATGCCATTGTAACAATCCCCATCAAAGAGGACCCAGTGAACGTCTGCAAACACCAAATAATAGTCAAAATTACCAAAGGCCCCATCAACCAACCAGTGAACACTCAGAAACTGTTCAACGACAAAGCCCGTATAACAGTCCATCTCAATAGAGGAAACCTAGAGGAAGACATTACCAACTTCGTCAAAGAGTATGTCCAGCCAAAGATCAAATACGGTATTTACTTTACCGAGGACATATACCCAGAGTTCGTGTCAATCATGACCAAAACCTTCACCTTTTCAGAAATAACAATGACGAAATATACAATACTCTTAAAGGATAAAGACGAAACTGAGAGGACCGAGGTAATCAGGAAGTATCATGAAGGTGTAACAAATCACCGGGGAATCGATGAATGTCATCTCCGATTGAAGCGAGAGGTTTACTGGCCCAACATGAGAGAATCAATTCAGAGACACATCAACAACTGTGAACTTTGTGTTAGGTGCAAGTACGACCGCACACCGCTAAAAGTCAAATACAATGTAACCCCAACTTCTTTTCGCCCACTAGAAACCTTACACATTGACACAGTAACTTTAGATGGTTCGAAATTCTTAACACTTGTAGACTCCTTCTCTCGCTATGCACAAGCATACCCACTTAAATCAGCCAACGCCATCGACGTAGTCGACTCACTCATCCAATACTTCAAACATCATGGCACACCCACCAACATATTTACAGATAACGGCCCTGAATTTCAGAATTCCCTGGTCCGTGAGTTCATGCTACTCCACCGAATCGTTATCCACTACACGGCTTCTCAACACCCAGAATCTAATTCAATAGTGGAAAGATTTCACTCCACCTTAATCGAACACTACAGAATCGTATCACTGAGACCAGAGTACAAGAAAAGTTCAACAACTCGATTCACTCAACATCCAAACTCACACCATTTGAACTCCTATACGGACACATTAGACAACCAACTCTACTAGAATTCAACACTGACCAAATTCTAGCGAACAATTACCTAGACACACACAGACAACGGATGAAAATTCTGTATTCCGAAATGCAAACTAAATTCTTAGAAGACAAAACCAAAACCATAGGAAAATTAAATGAAAAACGGGAAGAAACTCCACCAATTCCTACCGAGATCTATGTTAAAACAATTCAAAAACAAACTAAAACTAAACCCAAATTTAACAAAGAGATTATCAAAACTGTAAATCCAGAACTAAAAACAGCTCAAATTATTCCTAGGCATCACAACACTTGTTGGCAAAATTGAACGCAAGGGCTCGAAAAAATCATCATGAAAAGTGTCAAAATACTTTGCTGGAATGCCAATGGCCTCGCGTCACGGAAAAATGAGCTTCAGTTGGCACTAGACTACAATCATGTTGATATCTGTCTCATATCTGAGACGCACTTCACCAAAGAATCTTTTTGCAGACTCAAGGGGTACAAATGCTACCATGCCATTCATCCGAGCAACAATGCCCGTGGTGGAAGTGCAGTGATCATCAAAGAAAACCTGGCCCATCAGGAGTATATCAAAATTGAAAATGAAGCAGTCCAGATGTGTGCTCTTGAGATAAAAACTAATTCATTTCTGATTACTGTCGCAAGCATATACTGTCCACCTAAGTACAAAACTAAATATGAAGAATACAAGAACATCTTGGCCCAACTTGGAAATCGTTTCATTCTCGGAGGCGACTTCAATGCAAAAAACACTGACTGGGGATCGAGATTAACCACCGAAAAGGGACGCAGACTCCATCAAGCAATTATTGATGACAACTGTGAGGCACATTCTACTGGGAAACCAACCTACTGGCCCACTGACCCAAACAAAACTCCAGACCTGATTGACTTCTTCGTTGTAAAGAATATCTCAGCAAACTACCTTCTTGTAGAGGAAAACCATGACTTGAGTTCAGATCATTCCCCAATTGCTCTGATGCTTAGTGATCGAATCATACAGAAGCCACACAAACCGTACTTGGTCAATCATAAGACAAATTGGGAACGTTTCAAACAAGACATTTGCAGGTATATTGATTTGAGCAAGCCTATACACACGCCAGATGATGTGGAAAGTGAGCTCGAACATCTCGTTTGCAGCATTCAGATAGTTGCATGGGACAACACACCTGCAATCTCAAGAAGGCTCAAAGGTATCAATTATCCACGAGAAATAGTCTCTGCAATCAAGAAAAAACGAAAGGCCAGAAAACGATGGCAAGCTACCAGAGCACCACATCACAAGTCTGAATGGTACAAAACACAAAGTGAACTGAAGTCGCTGATGGAGGAGATCAATGAAGAAACTCATGAACACAATATGTCAAGAGGCCTGTTACTCATGCTGCACCTATTGCGAGTGGAAACGAGAAATGGGCAAGGAGCAACCAAGACAAAATCAATACTTTTGCAGACCATCTTGCGAATATATTCACTCCGAATCTCGCAATGGCGGATGAACCGCCGCTAGAGGAAACACCTCCACTTGATCAGGACATTGATATCCCATTAGTTACCATCAAAGAGATAAAACAGGTGATCAGCAAGGATATCAACCCAAAAAAGGCACCAGGCTATGACCTTATCACTGGACAAATCCTCCAGCACCTACCGCGTAAAGCTATCGCAAAAATAGTCACGATCATCAATGCGGTAATCAAACTTCGAAGCGTCCCTCAGCTGTGGAAGATAGCAGAAGTCATTATGATTCCCAAACCAGGCAAGCCACCAGGGCAACCAAGTTCATACAGACCAATTTCACTTCTACCAGTGTTATCTAAACTGTTCGAAAAATTGATACACAGAAGACTAATACCAATTATTGAAGAACGAAAGCTGATCCCACGACATCAGTTTGGATTTAGGCAGAAACACTCAACAATCGACCAAGTCCATCGGATAACACACATCATCGAAGAAGCATTTGAGAAAAATAGAGTATGTTCTGCCATTTTCCTTGACGTCACTCAGGCGTTTGACAAGGTCTGGCATGAAGGACTCAACTACAAGCTGCGTAAGGCCCTGCCAATAAAGTATGCTGAGTTGCTTCAATCGTACCTCACTAATCGTTACTTCAGGATAAAGCAAGATGATGCATTTTCAGAACCAAAACCGATATGTGCAGGAGTCCCGCAAGGGAGTGTACTTGGCCCACTCCTGTACGTCCTGTATACCAGCGATCTCCCAGAAATTGAAATGAACACCACAGCCACTTTCGCAGACGATACAGCGATATTGGCAGTTGGAGACAGCAACATTGAGTCAATGACCAAGTTAAAGCGGTCAATATCTAGCATACAACAATGGACAGCGAAATGGAGAATCAAAATGAATGAAACTAAGTCGGTACATGTCGATTTCACCAATAAAAGGATCGACTATATACCGGCTTATCTCAATGGCAAAGTGATTCCTCATGCCAATGAAGCCAAATACCTCGGTATGACGCTTGATGCCAGGCTTCGGTGGAAAGCCGACGTCAAGAAAAAGAAGGAGGAACTTCTTCTCAAATTCAGAAAAATGATTTTGATTTTTGAAATGCTTTATTAAACAAAATCTCCATTCATGAGTATACCAACAAGACATTATACGGCTGTAGCACTTAGCTATGAGCCGGAGTTCATTTTAAATAACAATGTAATTTGCATTTGATTTTTTCTAATATACATAGATAAATTACTATTTTCTATCATATGGTCGCTCAATTACTTAGGTATTCTCATTAATAATTCTTCCTTAACCATAACAATAAAAAACAACCTCATAATATAACAAACCATATAACGCAACACACATTCATTATTTAACAAATTGCATAAAATAAACATCATATGAATAAGTACAATAAATTCTTAGGCATTAAAATTCCATTCATCCACCAAAGTCTTCCTATACCTGAGCGCTTTCAGTATGTACCAGCCCAGTGCCAACCAATCTTTTCCATTTAAATATTCTTTTGCTACTTCAGCAGACAAATACAAACATCCAAAAAATTCAGAAAAATGTACTGGCTAATGGGGAGGCGGTCAAAACTGTCAATCCAGAACAAGCGTACGCTGTATAACCAAGTCCTTAAACCAGTCTGGACTTACGGAGCTCAGCTGTGGGGCTGCACGGCTCAATCAAACCGGGAAATAATCCAAAGATTCCAGAACAATGTGCTAAGAAATGTTGTCAATGCACCATGGTACTTTCGAAATGAACGACTCCACCATGAACTTCAAATCGAAACCATAAACGAAGCCATCAAGCGGCAAGCCGTACGTCATTTTCAACGGCTAAGGTCTCACGTCAACGAGGAAGCTGTCCGACTCCTTGACACGAGTGATATCACCAGACGATTGAAGCGTACCAAACCGCTCGAGCTTGCTCACGGGTGAAGCAGTATAGTGAATGCAATATCATCATAAAAATGAACAAAACTCAGTGATGTATCTAAGCTTTGAATAGTATGTGCCCTAGTTTCAAAATAATATTGTTAATAAGTTATTACTTTGAGCAATAAAATCTTTCAAAAAAAAAAAAAAAAATCACAACACTAAAGAGAAAATCCATCTAGTAAACATCCGACGCCCCAAGAAGTTCACCAATTCCGTAGCTAACGCTTGGGATCTCAAATTAGACAAAACAGAAATACTTGCAACTAAATTCGGCCTCAGAGTAACTAGAGAAGACTTACAAACATTGAAAGACGAAAATTGGTTGAACGATATAGTAGTAAACTTCTACATGGAATTAATTGATGAAAACAGCAGGCAAAACTCAAACCTACCCAAATCCTACGCCTTTAATAGTTTCCTATACGTTTCATTCAAAGCAGGCGGATACGAACGAGTAGAAAAATACACCAAGAAATCAGACATCTTTAGCGCAGACATAGTGTTAGTTCCAATATTTAAATCATCCCATTGGCGACTAGTGGAAATCAACAATAAAGAAAAACAAATAAACTATTACGATTCTTTGAATAAGGATGGTAACGAAATCCTCAACGACATAGTCCTCTACTTAGAAAAAGAACACCTAACAAAGAAAAGAACTCCACTAGACACACATAATTGGAAATGCGACACACCAGCCAATACACCACAACAAAACAACTTCAACGATTGTGGCGTGTTTATGTGCCAATTCGCGAAACATCTAGCAACTGGTGGACCAATCCCGAAAACTTTGGAGATACCACCCCTTAGGAAACAAATGTGCTACGAAATACTTAAAGCCGAACTGGTTTAATGTTACAGGATTGCCTTCTTCCTCATCACTCTTTATAATGCATCGGCATCCGAAATTACGAATATCACAACCAATCCAGGACTAATAGCGAGCCAACTTGGAACATCCAGGATAGTGGAAGACACACTGACACATTATTACGACTTGACGGAACTCATGACAAAAACTCAATCATTGAAAGAAACTTATTTGGAAATCATACGCAACATTTCAACTGACCAACATGCGTTTGACCATACTCAACTCCTACTTGCAACCTTAAATCACACCTTCTCTGTTATACAAGAGAAATTATATGACGCCCATATTCCTACACCTACTAAACGAGTTCGAAGAGGGTTACTCAACGGTCTAGGGTCAGTAATTAAATTCATTACCGGCAACCTAGACTCCAGAGACGAAGAAAAATACAACGACATAATATCTCATCTTCGGAAAAACCAACAAGATATACGGTCCCAAATTCAGGCCCAATATTCAATAAACGAAGCTGTCCAACGAAATTTTAATAGAACGATAGAAACCCACAATAATAATGAGTTAAGAAAAGAATTAAATTTTTGGAGAAGTCAGAATCCCAAATTTTCACACCTTCAAAAAACCCGTTCCATACCTACTGGAGCATGCACAAGTTGTTCTCGATTCAGTGTTAAACACCATTCAAGACATAGAGAACTCAATTGTAGCCTGTAAATCCGGTTTATTACACCCTAGTGTCATCAATCCACACCTATTGTTACAAGAACTGTCCAAATTATCCACACACTATGGTAACAGATTTCTTGATTTCGAAAATAACAACCTACTAGAAATCCAATCGTACATAAAAACCAGGTGTTACGTAGGAACAGAAGAAATAGTATACTTCCTTGAAATCCCTATAGTAAACCCCGAAGAATACACAATGTACCATCTAGATTCACTACCCACTATGTACGAAGGGAAAATTGTAAGCGTCATTCCCTCGTTAAGATACTATTTAAAGTCTGGAAACAAAGTCCTACCACTCACCCAAAAATGCCCATTCGGACACCTTCAAATGTGCCCAAACTATTTGATATCCCTATCGGGAGCAGAATGTGAAACTGAATTCTTACTTACTGGAAATACTTCTAAATGCAAATTTGTACAATTTGTTTGTGAATACGAACTCGAACTATGTTAAATTAATGACAGAAATTAATAGGTATTTGTTATTCTTCCCCAAGGGTGATACAATCAGTATCATACACAAAGAGATTGTTGAAACCAAAACCCTTTTTGGAATTTACTTAGCCTCACCAAACAAACAAGGCATTCAATATAGAAATCAAACACTGTATTCACCCCACAGCGAATTTGCAGGAAAACATATTGTAATTGGGAACATTCCCAAACTATCCCATTATCAACAACCCGAAGAGGAAATCACCTTAAAAGATCTTAACCTCGAATTTATTAATTTACAAAATATTAAACCAATCCCCAGTTTCGATTTAGTAAACTATGTTCTTCCTAGTGTTTGGACTATTGTATTGTACATTTTTATTATAAGCATATTATTGTACTTAACATATAAGTATTTTAGTGTAACAAAGACTGTAACTGTGTCAGGCCAAACTTAGATCAAAAAATGTCTAAGGGGGGACGAATTACCTAAAGTACTACTGCTGAATTGTAACGCGTGATTCGATAACGTCGACTCAGCAGCGACGAACGTTATATAAGGAGCCTGCGCGCTCCAGACAGTCAGTCTTCGTCTGTACTCGACTTGTTCCACATCAGTCCGTTCTTTCCTTGTACCTCCGTGTAATTGTGACTTTGAAATAAACCTTTTTTAAAAAGCAGTTCACGCGACGTTCTTAAATAATTTATATACACTGCCATGCCGCGCAGTAAGCTTACGTAGATCTGCCTACGAATGTTTAGATAACTATTCCAGCTGACATCAGCAGCCCAGCTTCCCTTTTGTCATTCAGAGTATCTAGGAACGCGGTAGCGTTCCGCCCCGCCAAGCAAAGAAGTTGAGAAAACGAACGATGCCGAGTCTCCATGTTTACCGGACGTCACGAAACGCGTTTTCGAGGTATCCATATCTCGGCTCCTATTTGACCGATCAACTTGAAATTTGGTGTGGGTCTTCTTTGAGTGTATATTAGAAAGCCCTGAAAGTTTCAAATCGATAGGTCTGAAGGGAGCCGAGCTACATAACTTCAAAAACCCGGTTTTTTGGCCTTAGATTGTTCTTCTCCTTCTTCTCCTTCTCCTTGTTCAGACAGGCAAGGCTGGAGCCTCTCCACGTTGATCGATTGACTTGAAATTTTGCACAGAGCTTCATTTAACCTTGAGACAGAGCCTTATATAAGATTTAACCCGTTATCTCAACCCAAAAAAGTTTTAGAAACAAAAGAACAGAAACCTTAGGAAAATTCTGTCCACTTTGACGAGTCTACAGCCTGGGTAAAAGGACCAATCGACTTGAATTTTTTTACATACCTTCTTTATAGCATGGCTCAGTGCCATTTGAACGAAATAAGCAATTATCTCAACCCAAAAAAAAATTAGGGACAAAAAAACTGAAATTTAGGGTAATTTAGGCTAATTATGGCCATATCTCGGCTCCTAGTAGACCGATCAACTTGAAATTTGGTATGGATCTTCTTGGTGTGGATAATAGAAAGCCCTGAAAGTTTCAAGTCGCTAGGTCTAAAGGGAGCCGAGTTATATAACTTCAAAAACCAATTACCATGTTTTTCTACTTTTTTCAGTCGGTCAAGGCTACAGCCTCTCCACCTTCGCCGATTGACTTGAAATTTTGCACGGAGCTTCGTTTCAAGTGTAGCAAGTGCCTTTTGAAAGATTCAAGTCGATATCTTTAAAGGGAGCCGAGTTATATAACTTCAAAAACCCGGTTTTTCACCCTTACCTGTTCTTCTTCTCCTTAATCAGTTAGGCATTTCCACCTTCACGGATTGACTTGAAATTTTGCACAGAGCTTCGTTTCAACATCAGACAGTGCCTTTTGAAAGGTTTAACCCATTATCTCAACCCAAAAACTTTTAGAAACAAAAAACTGAAATTTAGGCTAATTTTGGCAACTTTGACGAGTCTACAGCCTGGGTAACCGGACCAATCGACTTGAAATTTTGCATAGACCTTCTTTATACCAACACTTACCACACCAACAATGACTTCTTTATAAAATGACCCACTTCAACAACAAAAAGATGTGATATCCCCCCAAAAAACACTCCGTGTAAAAATCACCCCGCCTCGCAAATATCATTGTTCAGAGGCCGGAAAAAGTTATGATATCCACTTTCCCCGCCCGCCCTTTTCCTCATTAAGGAGCTAAGTATAATGAAAAGCTTAACCACTTCACAAACACCGTACCCCTTTCGAAATCTCCCCTTGGCGCTATTGCGAGACGTTTTTATTACTTCCACAAGCAACTAGTACTTGATGGTGGTTAACGTTTTATACAAGTATTAGTTGCTTGTGGAAGTAATAAAAACGTCTCGCAATAGCGCCAAGGGGAGATTTCGAAAGGGGTACGGTGCTTGTGAAGTGGTTAAGCTTTTCATTATACTTAGCTCCTTAATGCGGAAAAGGGCGGGCGGGGAAAGTGGATATCATAACTTTTTCCGGCCTCTGAACAATGATATTTGCGAGGCGGGGTGATTTTTACACGGAGTGTTTTTTGGGGGGATCTAGGTATACCTTGTGTCGAAGAATAAAATACTTTTTGGTTTATCATCTTCGATAATGAACCATTGGAATCGCCCACAGCTTTGTACGACCAGCCGTTCGTTCACAATGAGGGCTCAAAGTTTGAACCTGTCAACACGATAGTGAATCAAACGGTTGAAATACAGGTCAATGTTCATACTAACGAGCTGTTTGGAACATCATATGGTTTTTTGTTCTGAGGTACGTTTCGTGCTACGGAAATGAAGGTAATTTCGAATGTTTGTTGGTAGGTACTTCTTTTATAGAAAAATTATTACCGACGTGGTATTAAAAACCCCAGAATTATATCGTATTAATTAATAATAATTATTATTGATAATAAATACAAATTATTAATACCTACCTAACAAAAAATTATAATAATTTTCGCTAGGTACTTGATAAAATTATTAATAATTAGTGATAATTCATAATAATAATTAATCTAACATTTAGGATCTAGACATTTAGACCTAGTGATCTAGACAGAAGGGTGATCTGTACAAAGAAGATAATGAAACGTGGTGTCAAGAATTTGCAGAGTTTTTGATACGGCATCGATTGATGTTCAATTAGATCGATGGGTGAGAAGGGTCGATCAAATTACAGTTTTGACATTTTATGTCTTTACTATGGCACATAACTCAAAAAGTGTGGCATTACGGTGTGACGAAGAAAGCGTTATGAAAAATTTCTAATGATTTTCACGTACAACCGATTCGTTGCTACGGAACTTTAACTTCACCCGTTTCCTATTGATTAACGGCATTTGAGGCGATTATCGATTATTTCTGTCGAATAGTTATTGAATAAAAACCGCTCAACAGGTAGTCAAATTACTGAAATCACTGATACCTACGCTTTCATTATTACATACGTAGAGCAAAAATAATACGTACTGTAATCGTTTCCTTTGTTTGCGGTGTTATGATTAGGTTGGTAGATAAAGGCAGATGATTTTCACGTCGATTCGCCTAGTATGAAAGGAGTGATGAGGAGGCGTGAAAAGGAGGAGGGGGAGGGTGGTGGGTGGCGGAAGGATGGTGGTTATCAAGCACGTAACGTATCCTATTATTCACTGTCTGTCGGGAGGGGGGGAGGGGGCAACCCACCACTTCCCTCCGTCTTCCATACTCCAAATCCGCCGTTCTCCCACAACCCACCTCCCTCTACTAGAGTCATTTACATTACAGCCAACCCCCGCCCCCGACCACCATCCACCTTTACAACCCCCGCGAGTTCACTTGTAGCGAGATTTACGCGTCTCATAGTGAAACATGAATGACAATACTGCCGTTTTTCATAAAAACTCAAATGAACACAATAATATGAACATATTATGTTCATTTGAGTTTTTATCGATGTACCCCCAAAAACCTGGGTCGTAATAATGTTCTGGAGTGAAGTTAAAGCGAAGTTCATACTGAGAACTTTGAAGCTGATTTCTGAAAATCGCACTTTTCAAGGTGAGGCGTTCTTCATTCTAACGGCAGTATTGTCATTCATGTTTCACTATGAGACGCATAAATCTCGTTACAAGTGAAGTTTTACAAGTCGACTGATGGAAAATTTCGAAAAAATCACAGAGTACGGTCACACACAGCGCGTAAATAGGAGTAGCCAATCCATTTTGCTCTTATCGGATTTTCCTCCACTCCTAACCAATCGCGGCACTATACATTTTCGATTTATGCGGTGTGATTATCTCATCGCTTTCACTGGTTCGCGTTCACAAGTGATCAGCGCAAGTCAAAATCTTTCTCTCTCTCCCTACAGCAACAAACCAGTCGCTTAGTTTGACTCCATACATGTCAGCAACAACGTTGTGCTGGGCGCCTCTCGATTGCTGATGAAAGGACAAAGCCCCACTTTTTCTGGAAGTGAGTTTTACGAGCTGTCAGATTTCTCGCACTCACAAATCTCAAGTTTATTGAAGCACAAAACACACTGAAGAGCCCAGCGATTGAGTCAACCTCTGAATATTTTTACTACTTAATTTTGGGGATTTTCTGGCAGGCTCCACTCGGTGAAAACCCATACAACAGATCAGGCGGGGAGTGCATAGGGAGGCATCCATTCAGTTTAACGACCACCGGACAAAGGCAATAAGGCTGGATTTCGCCCAGACAACTACTATATTATATTATTATTATTAATATTGCCGATTTTCGGCTCTTGGGGGGCCATGACCCCTCTTGTATCCGCCACTGCAGTATACTTGCAAATTATTGGTACTATCCTTTTTCTTAATAAATGCAATTTGTACCAATAAAATATTTTTTTAAATAGGATCCTTCTGGTGTCTGAAGGTCGGTAATTTTAATTTAGAGGACTTACTTGCATTGAGCGCATTTACTCAGTTTCATTTTGAAAGGGTGGCTGATTTCATTGTATGGAACGTGGTAAATCTTACAAGCATTATCGTCTGAGTTCTGAAACACAAGTTTAAGAATGATTGGGTTGGGAATACAATAGCAATATATGGGTCATTCAATAGGTACCTACAATACTTACAAGCGTAGGCAGCATGTCGTAGTCTTTGTGGTTGATTACAGCAGCAGTTCCACTAGCGCTGAGGATGCAAACGTCTTCACTGAAAATCAATCGATCCCGGATATCTTTGATTTTACATTTAAACTTCAAAGGAAGGCTCTTAATCACGGAATAAGAGGAAGAGAGGCCCCTTAGATAGAGCAAAGCGTGCTGAGACCAATTTCTCCCAACAGCTACACTATAGCAGATACGTGAACTACATAACATTACTGGGTCAAAACTTTTGCTTCAGTTTCACGTTTCCAGTGGTTATTATTAAATTAAATCCGTTATATAACTGTGAATCACCTATTTAGCCTTGCAGTAATCCTCAATATGTGAGGGAAAATTAACGTGATGGTGGCACGAACTAGATCACTCGCGATGAAATGGTGGAAACCCATGTTAAGAAAAACAAGAGTATTTGAAAAATCATCTATTTCCACTGAAATATGAGTACACTGTTAGACCGGTTTCGGCGGTTAAACCGTCGTCAGTAACAAAACAATACTGAAGGTGCATTACAGAGAGGTGACCTTATATAGGGACCCCAAAAGTGAAAGGTCGAACAGGATTGGTTGATCAAAGTGAAAGGAGAAAACATATTGCTAATGGCTCCTAAAGGATTATTGGGAAGAATTATTATTGTGTTACTAGGGGATTATTGTGTTACTAGGGGATTATTATTGTTATGTACAATGTGAAAGGACTATTGGGATTAGTTGCAACTAAGTGAAAGTGAACAACGCCTGGGGGTCAATAGGAGTCAAGCTATTATAGAAAATTATAAAAATGGGCGCAACAATGGAGAAAAACTTGAAGGAACTACATCATTCAAACATTGGCCTAACCTATCACTCTTAATAATTTCAAACTTTTTCAGTACATCCAGCATGCTTCCTTTCTGGCACAAATGAGGGAATTCGATAAATTGCCTGCCTGCAAGATCAAAACTGAAGCTATGATTTAATTCAAGTGCAAATTTTGAAGCTTTTAAAGCTGATTCCCATTTACTATCCCTAAAATCTTTTTCGTGTTCCTTAATCATTTCCCTAAACTTCCTACCAGTTTGGCCACAATACTCGAGTCCACACGAGCATTTTAGTTAATATACCCCACTTCTATCCTGTATACAGGATAGAAGTGGGGTATATACGATAATAATCTTATCCTTAACTGAACCTAATAAAGATTTCAGATTATTTTTAGTTTTATACCCTACCTACTCCCTACCCTTTAGAAGTTAATATACTACTAATCCTATCTGAAATACAGGATAGAAGTCAAATCAAATCAAATCAAAATCAACTTTATTGTACATAGATAAAAATAAAGTGGGATAGGTATATACTATATTGATCTTATCCTTAACTGAACCTAATAAAGATTTCAGATTATTTTTAGTTTTATACCCTACCTACTCCCTACCCTTTAGAAGTTAATATACTACTAATCCTATCTGAAATTTTCCCATAATACGGTATGCTAACCCAAAACTTTTCCTCAGCTGAAGCTTCCCTAACTAAATTTGAAATTCCTTCCCTACTCTTTTTCCTACGAACCCCATATTGAATCAATAAGATCTCAGTCATACTCATTACTCGCAGCTATGCTTTTGATAACTAACTTTTCTTTGGCCAGACTTTCTTCATCCATTGGTACAGACAGAGCCCTGTTAATCATACTATGGAAAGCGGCATGTTTGTGAACTACTGGATGATTTAAAGTATTATGAATGGTAATGTCGCTACAAGTATCTTTCCTATAAAAAGAGAACTTATGTCTTCCATTAATCAATGAAATGGAAAGATCTGGACAATTTAGGAGACTACATCCAAATTACAAAGTGAAGTTATGAATGGATCTACATTGTTATGTCAAAAGCTGAGTATGTGGCCAAAACAGTTGATAATAATTTAGACGATAATAATTGTATGTCACTTCCAGTAGATCCGACCAGTAATTTTCAAAAAAGTGTTAGGAAAACCATTAAATTACAAATTTTGTAATTCTGTTCAACCTTTCACTTTTGGGGTCCCTATATAAGTTCACCTCTCTGTAATGCACCTTCAGTATTGTTTTGTTACTGTTTGGTTTAATCGCCGAAACCGGTCTAACAGTGCACTCATATTTCAGAGGAAATAGACGATTTTTCAAATACTCTTGTTTTTCTTAACATGGGTTTCCACAATTTCGTCGCGAGTGATCTAGTTCGTGCCACCGTCACGTTAAGTTTCCCTTATTGGGGATTACTGCAAGGCTAAATAGGTGATTCGCAGATATAGAACGGATTTAATTTAATAATAATAATAACCACTGGAAACGTGAAACTGAAGCAAACTTATGGCATATTGAGCATGTAACATACGTGTCACCTTAACTCTTGACGGACTCCAATAATTTACGTTGATTTATTAAGTCAACATACAACCGTCTGGTGGAAGTCATAATAAGAAATAGGTATATATTATTGAATATCATAAAACACGAGGGGGCGATAGTAGAATTGTGGTTAACTATTTCTGCACCAGCTAGTTTTCAAAGCCCACGCTAGGAAATGCTGCAATGGTAAGTTTTTTCCCTCCACGAGTGCTTCTTCCCCTTAGTCCATGTTCCGGAACCAATTCCGCTTTTCAGTCAAATATAAGGTGTGCTTCAGTCCTCTTATTCTGTTAGACATAGATGAACATAAGCTACAGCCTGAAATGAACACTGCTGGTACGAAGCTGGACTGGTTGCAATGAACAAAAGTAAGTTCTGTGTGTCACACAAAAATATCATTCATAAGAATTACCATACGGTGGTGTGCTCTGTATATGCAATGACTGCGTTGCATGACAGAGACCTGGCATGGGAACGAACTTCAAGGCGCAATTCCGTCCACCAAGAATCGCGAGTTTCGGCTTCGTCCACGCCCAACAACTTCACGCCCCTTGCACTGACCACGCCGGCTATAAGAACACATTTCAGCTTGGGATAAGCACATTTTGAAAATTCACTTTGTCATAGTATGCACTGAACTTACCTATGTGTTGTATAAAACCAGCAGGATATTTCGTCATGGTCAAGAAGGGATAGTCACCAACCATTTCAAAAGAGTCTACAGGTCGCTGAGGAGGGATATGTAGTTTGCCCTTTTCAATACTGAGACTGTTCCCTGGAGAAAACATTAAAATCGATAATATGTCAGAAATCTCCATTAGTACTATATAACGCGGGCCAATTAGATCCGTCTCTGCAACGTAATCATCAAACTTCTAGAAAAACCACAATACTCTCTGTCTCAACATGAACCAACAACACACTGATTCAGCAACACCTAATTCAACCATCTATATTTTGATAAGAACACAAAATGGACTCTAAGTTCTAAAGCGTTTGACTAAGCACAATAGTCCAGTTTTCAACCATAGGACGACTTTTTCGTCCAAGAGGTTTGTGTTACGGTAGGAAATTGTAGCATTTAGGTACCTTGCAGGTATCTTCCCTTCTCATGCAAGTTAAAGAAAAGTACCGAAAGAAATTATTCTCATGAGAAGGGTAGGCGCTCCTTGATGTACTCATCACCAAACGGCTTCTGAATTAATGATTTTATCTCATTTTGATAAAAAATCCTTACGCCCAATTCGATGAACAATCAAATGGAAATGTCGCTAGAAGAACTAGGAAAGTGGCTGTATAGTTTCCTTTGCTAATGCCAATAAAGACAAAAAAAAAAAAAAAAAAAAAAAAACTAGAAAACTAGAAGTTGAGGTAAGTTTAGACAGGGGAATACAAACTAATGCTCTCTTCACCATGCGAAGACGGGTGAGGAGATACTTGGAAGCATTTACAGCGTTCAACGGACAAATTGTGTAATAGAAATTATTGAGAAAAGCAATAAATTATACAATTGAAAGCATGAATAACTATTATTAGCGCTTATAGAGGGGTAAGTAGGTAGAGGTTACTTTTCTAAGGTGAGTCTGTCTGTGGTCCTCCCGGTTTGAGGTACTTGGAGGATGGTTTGGTGAAAAGATATATCTTTTATATAGGAGTATACAAATTTTATGAAATCCGATAAGCAGACAGCAGGGTTGGTAGCAAAAATTCACGCACTCTTCCCAGTCTGAAAATATGATATTCCCAGCATGTTTTGACTAATTTTTAAATTATTTTACCACATCAAAGTAAAAAAGGGTGCAAAGGTTTATTATTTCCCTTGAATCTTTTATTGGCCACAAAAAATGTTAGAAGGGTGAAAAGGGTTTTTAACCAAATTACAAAAATTAAAATTTGTAATTAAATGATATTGAAATATTTTTTCACGATTTTCACGTTAACAACACTTGTACACCGAATTTCAACTCGATATGAATAAGTTCAATAAGAGAAAATGTGAAATTAAAGGAAATTCAATTCTGAATCAAATAACGTACTTAATCCGTTTTAAAATAGGGTGAAAACAATTTTTCTTCGCGTGTTCCCACTTCAACGGTAGAATGTTATAAACAGTTAGAAACAAAACGACGGGATCTACTTTTTCAGAGGTGAGACCCTCGACGAACTTCCACTTGATTGTTCACTATTGAACCAGCCGAAAATAGTGAAAAGACAAATCGGAGTTTGATAGAGAAAGAGTTCGAAGACAAGAAGTGGCTACTAGTCGTATTTCCTCACAGACACAAGTTTCCGTTTCAAGTAGAAGTACGGAAGTAATAACACTCGAAACCCTCCCATTCACTGAGAGGTTTTATAATGGGGCAAAAGATAACTGTAAGAAGGATTGATTCCAGTATATGTCTAAACATGCTAACATTTGTTCATGCACAAAAATATACAGAAACATTTTCTTAGAAGCAAACACTTTCAGCACAACACATAGTGAGGTATACTCACTCTTGTTATAGATCCCTAGAAGCAAAGGCAAATAAAATTAATTATCCAAAGCCTCAACAGCTTAAGAATAAACTATGATCAGGCTCTCGCCTAATGACGTATTGTACATTTGACACTCTAAATTGCCCTGATTGTATAACTGGTGCGTTGAAAATTTTCTACAAAAAATGACATTTGTAAATTTCGTTCATAAGGACATTAACCGTTACCGCCAATCCAATAAAAATCTATTGTATAATCAGGATTTGTCTTTTCATTCCCAAGCTTGTAAAAACATCTGCTTTCATAGCTTTTTGTTCAGCTCAAAGAAAAATGTATAAAAGAATAATTCTAGTAAGTTTAAAATTATTTTAAACTTATTCATGCACAAAGAGGCTAATAATGAATGTGTTGATATCTGGTAAGAGTAATAAACAGAAGTATAGAGTGGTTAAGGACATTAAAATACACGGTTTCGACAGGAAGCTGCTTTCCACAAAGCTGACGGATCTTACTTTTCTTACTGCCTACTCCTCCTCTGTCAACCAGATAAAATACTATTAGCAGAGATAAAATACCATGACAGAGGATATCGACGATGAGAAATGTGAGCACGAATAATATTGCGAACATGAGTTGTGATAATAGAAATATCTTCAAATACAAGACTCATGAGCGTAAACTCTTTTTTGATTCACTATCAAACGTGTAAGGTGGGCGAATTGGAAATGATCGCACTCGAAAGTACAAGAGGTGTGATTTTTAAGGACTGCTCCCCCATAATTACGCTACTTAACCTTCATAATACGTGTGAAACAGTGTTTGCTATTTACATTACTGCAGAAGTGTTTAAGATATGAATAAATACATTATACAATGGCGAAAATTTGGTTGTGTTGCAATTTACATTGTTTCACAGGTTAAGTGAGAGGTTGCAATAGCACTACACTCGTTTACAGAGACAGTTCTGTACTTGAAAAACTTGCACACCAATTTCATAACAGTAATTTTGCAAAAAGCAAAAATCAAATTCAAACGTATTGTTGCGAGACCAAGCGTTTAGCATTTTCTCCAGTGCATTGTGACAGGTACTCGTAGTTTTCAACTTCATTGCGAGACTTATCACAAGTTCTCTACAATTTCAAAATTATCGTTGCAAGTTCAAGCCTGCCACCAACCATGAAAAATCTGTTTGAACTCACCACGAGGGGCTACGTTGATGTCTGAATCTGATGACCTCCGGCAGAGCGGTTCTTTCTCTCCGTCTTCCTTGTCATTGGGCATTGGAGTCTTCTTGGTTTGATCAACAATCCTACAACAATACGAATATGAAACTTAACCTTGAATAGTACAGTTTTTAAATTACGAAAAATAACAACGCATAAGAGATAAGAACAATGGACTAAGTAATTACTGCGTTCAAGTTGAATATTTTGCCGTTTCAATTGCATATTTCTTTCTCCGAGAATGTATATTTTCTCGTCTGAAGTATTGGTGGGTGAAGGAGATGTGTACTGGTTGGCGGATATTTATATTTATATTTAGTTATATTTACAGTTGTGGTATAAAGTAGATATTTCAACTCTAAACACGACGGTGAAGTCAAATTTGCGATATCTCCTTCCTTTATCAGATGAGAGCAGACTTAACATGAAGATCATAATAATATTATGATCTTATCAAGACTTGATCAAGACTTTGAAAATGAAGAAACGTGGTTGTTACTTAGTAACAACCACGTTTCTTCATTTTCAAAGTGCTCCAGTTTGAGAACGGAATGAAATATCGCAATCCTGATTTAGCCATCGTGTTCAGCATTTAAAAAAACCTTTAACATGAGGTGCCACTGGTCAGAATGTTTCATTTTGGAAATTTATGAGGAATTTCCCCCCCTCCCCCTAAAACTCCCCCTTAGAGTGGTCCGATTCTGCCCATCTACGTACCTAGCCTTTTGATTGCCAAGACAGATTTTTTGTGCAAATTTGAACTTTTTATCTCAATTCTATCGAGAATTATCGTCTGGAATGACACATACATAAATATATGTATGTATAATAATTATTGTTGGTGTCTTTTGGCAGTGAATTCAGGATGGTCTGGAACGGATTTCGGTACGAAAATTTTTCGAAATTCGAGTTTTAAACATTTTGGACCGAGAACAATAGCTACATTTTCTTCGAAAATTCGCTAAAAATGTTACGAAAGTGCTATAATAAAATGTTTCTTACATGTTTGCGTTATTATATTATAATTTTTCCTCGCCAAAATGAAAGATTATTAACAATTATTCATTCATCTGGCAGGACAAAATTTTCTAAAATAGATTATGGTAGTTGATCTTACTATCCTGTGCTGCTGCTAACAGTGTTAACTAAGGAACTCTAGGAGAGCATAAATTTGAAAGAAAAATGTGAGTTTTATCGTTTTAACTTCAGAATTTTTTTCCTTGAAAAATACACATTTTCGGAGAAACAGCCATATTGGGCTGTATGTACTCGTATCTTTTCAGATTATTTTGTAGCTCCAGTAATTTTTATTGCAGCTCGCGTTTACATAATTTGGTATTATCAAAACAAGCCAAAACCACAAGATGTCTTTGAGATGGCGTCCACCCGATTTTCTGTGGTCAGTTAACTGTTTGAATAATGACGCAGCAAAGCCACTCTGCTCAAGGACTTTCTGATGGTTAGCTCAAGCATTATTCAAAATGGCTACCGAAACCTAGTCGGCTTACTCTGTACTTGAGCACACGTCGAGTGTCACCGCCGTTCCAAGGCCTCTCACGACCACGCCGCACTCGCCTTCCAGATCAAAACACTGTCGATATCCAACGACTGCATTGGCTCCCAAATCAAGTACCTGAAAATGATAGTTTGGAAACGTATAATCTAAATCAATCTACACTATTGAAGTTATTGCACTGACTTTCAACACAATGTAAAGGAAATCTGTGAATGGGCTTTGAGGGTGAGGCAGTAGGTACACGATTTTTTACGACCCAAATTTTTGATAATATTCATTATCATTTACAAGGCCTATGGAAAAGTAAATTATAGTTTAGGGTTCTATTGCTAAAATTATAAATTATAAACTATGGTTATATTACAATATGGATTTACAGCAAGTAGGTAAGTAATTAGGGGTTCTGATCAATTATTGATCAGAAACTACTAATTGCTAATCACAAACTACTAAGTCCATATTGTAAAGTCATCATACCTCATAATTTATAACTTCAACATTAATTATCTATCAATGTAAACATGGCAGTCCATGATTACATAAATAATTACAAGTATGGTGTTTCAATAACAGGGAGTTCTGTATTAGGGATGCAACATCGGAACCGAATAATCGATTACAAGATCAAATGATTAATCGTAAGTTAATAACCGATGTGACCGATTAATCGGTATTGATTAATCGAAAGCAAATATTTAATTTTAAGTAGGTACTTATTTTATAAGTATATAACTTTCCGATGGTTTTCTTCGTCCATAGGTGACGACCTATTGTTAAATGACAAGGCTAATGAAGATAAAAGAATGCCAATGGATCTGCTCCAACTTATTCGATTAATCGATTATTCAATACCGATTAATTGGTCACATCGATTATTAGCTTACGATTAATCATTTGATGGTATAATCGAATATTTTGTTCCGATATTGCATCCCTCATCCTCTCCTCCACCAAAATTTAAGTGAAGTGTGAAGTTGACGACAATCGTGAACTATGACTTCAATTTTGCTCTTCAACTCAAGGATTTCTGATGAATGAGAAGGCAACAAGAACTATATTCACGGAGGATGGTGGTTAGTATCGTCAAATCAGTGGCTATCAGCAATTATGTTATGGTCTAATCAGAATCATTTAATGGAAACATGTCTGTGAAATTTCTAGCAAAAATGAGTGATATCTGCTCCTCCACCGAAATTCAAGTGACCTGTGAAGTGTTAAGGACAAGCGTGAACTAGCTTCAATTTTGCTCTTCATCTCAAGGATTTCTGATGAATGAGAAGACAACGGGAACTATAATATTATTCACGGATAGGAGGATGGTGGTAAGTATCATCAAACAAGTGGCTATCAGCAATTATGTTATGGTCTAATCATAATCAGAACCATTTGATGGAAACATGTCATTAAAATGTATAGAAATTGCTTGCAAAAATTCCTCCTCCACCAAAATTCATGGATGAAGGACACCACTTTCTCCATGGCTGAAGGATAGGTACCTCTTTCCTTCATCCATGAAGCTAGTAACAATATAACAATAACTGTATTAATCGATTAACAACTTGTATTAATCGATTAATCGGTTTTCGAAAACATCTGGATGATGAAAGCATTTTTTAAGCATATTAGAATGCATCAAATCCTGATGTATTCTAAAACCGATAATTCAGTATTAATATCGATTAATCAGTAATAAAATCGATTAATAAGAATAATCAGCAGCTAAACATCGGTTAAAATTAATCGATTAGTCGGGGTCAAATTGTCCGATTAATTTATTATTTACTAGCTGTGTACCCGCGCTTCGCAACGGTAGAACAGACACCCCCTTTAGGACAGACACCCCCTTTAACCTTCCCCAATGTTCACTCAACATTTTCCCTAAGTTTCATTCAGATCGGTCAAGCAGTTTTGAAATCCCTGAAACACCCCCCCCCCCCCCCACCAACTTACTAAGGACTCTCCCTACCTGGTCAGAAACCTTCCCCAATGTTCACACAACACAGTTTCAAAGTTTCACTCCAATTCGTCAAGTAGTTGCAGGTAACCCCCCCCCCCCCCCCAAACACACAACCTGTACCCCCCCCCCTCCTAAATTGGACAGGAACCTTCCCCAATGTTCACTCAACATATTCCCGAAGTTTCATTCAGATCGGTCAAGTAGTTTTGAAATCCCGGTAATAACCTCCTCCCCCTACCCTAACTGCCTTTAACCCCCCCCCCTAACTATTGTCCCACCCTACCTGTTTAGAAACATTCCTCAATGTTCACACAACAAATTCCCAAAGTTGCACTCCAACTGGTCAAGTAGTTTTGAATGCCTGTAGACCCCCCCCCCCCTCACATCCTGCACCCCGCCCCCTCCCACTAACATCCTGATTGAAGTACCAGTTGAAAGTACTCGTCGAGCTGAATCCAGAGACTACTTACAATCGGATTTACGTTCAACCGTTCAAAAGTTATAAGCATAAACGTCCTCATAGAAGTGATTATAACACGTTTTTTAGTAGTATTTCATTCATAGCGTTTCAACGGATGGAGGATTTAAACGCGGATTTTTCATAAACCTTCCCAGATAAATTCTGCGTCAAATGGTACCAGCCGCAACTTTCTACGTTCAGCCGTTCTCAATTGATGATGAGACAGACAGACAAACATGATTTTATTATACAGGTAGTATAGATAATATCTATACTACCTGTATAATAAAATCCTGTTATATATTATAGATTTGCATCCCTATTCTGGATAGTGTTTCAATATCAGGGTGTTCTGTATGGTGCTTCAATATCAGTGAGTTCCGTATGGTGTTTCAATTATCTACGGGCAGGAGCGTAGCGTGGCTGTGGGCATGGGGTACCTCACTCAATTCACCCCCCCCCCTCCCGCACACTTCTTAACTCACCTTAAAAATAAAGAAGAGACTAGTCTAGATTAGCTAGATCAGATTTAATGTCATCTAGAATGACTCCAGCTTAGCACTTATAAGATCATTTTGGATGTCAGGGTCCGTTTGCCGTTTTCAAATGATCTTCCAATGGCTAATCATAGGTATTTCGGGAAAAAAGGAAAAAAAACATCGGTTTGTGATAAACATGTGCTATGTTGATGTCAAAAACATCAATGTTTAAAGAAAAACATCGAGCACCCATCCCCAGTTGAAGGTCGCGTTCGGAGGTCGAAACCCTCCTCTCACTTTAAGCTGTCTCTAGCAAATATAGACCCCCCCCCCCTTCCGATTTGAATTCCCTTCTCTCAACGTCAAGCCTAGATAACTAGGTCAAGGAGACTTTCAAAATATGACGAGCAATTTATTAAGGACGAGTTAGATAAACCTTGGCAAGCTTTTGTTGTAAAGATTGAGAATCACAGGAAACGAATGGTGATTGATTATTCCCAGAATGTAAACCGCAATACATGATTAGACGCCCACCCTACACCTAATCTAGGATCTATTGTCCACGAGGTCTAGAGAAACTCTGTTTTCAGCACAGTTGACTTCAAAAGTGCCTACCATCAGATTCCTTTCCGCCCTGTGCACAGCATTCGAAGCAGGTGGAAAGCTGTATCAGTTCTACCAACTTGCCTTTGGTTTTACAGATGGAGTCTCTTGCGTTCAACGTACCATGGACGAGGTAATATCCAAGGAAAAGCTGAAAAAAATCCCCAGTCGTGCAGCATGACTATAAGAGCGAATTATTAAAGGAATAATTGGTTTTATGTAAATGGTCTTCATTAAAGAACATGATGTCCATGAAGAACATCTCAAGTAACAACCACGTTTCTTCATCTTCAACGTGCTCATGTTTGAGAGCGGAATAAGATATAGCAATTCTGACTTCCCCATCTTATTCAGCGTGTAAAAACCTTTAAAATGAGGTGTCACTTGTCAGACTTTCATTTTATGATTCAGGATGGTCTGAAACGGATTTCGGTACGAAAATTTTTCGAAAATTCGAGTTTTCAAAATTTTGGACCGAGAACAATAGCTACATTTTCTTCAAAAATTCGCTAAAACCTATGCGTAACTCGACGACGACACCATCTGCGGTAAAGGTGAAGAGGAACACGACCAAAATCTGGCTACATTTATAGAGGCAGTATGGAAATTAATTGGAAGAAAAGTTATTATTCTTTAGCATCCATAAAGCTACTAGGCTATAGAATTGAAAACCAAAACATCTCTCCTGATCCAGACAGGCTGTCGTCTTTGATGTCATTGCCTCTACCTAACGACGCCAAAGCATTGGAAAGAACATGAGGTATGTTTGCTCACTATTCGAAATGGGTATCAAATTATACTGATAAAGCCAAGCGGCTACTGCTAACGAGATCATTACCCATTTCACAAGAGACAGTCACAGATTTCAAAAATCTAAAGAAGGAAATTTTGAAAGCAGTAGTGAAATCTTCGACCACAAGGCTGCTTTCCTTGTCAAGACAGATGCGTCCGACTTTTCTGTTTTCAGCAGTTATTTCACTATTAGGGCAACTGAGCGATTGTGAGCAAAGAAAATCAGTTTGCAGTTACCTTATCGAGAGTGTGCAGCTCCATGCAGCAAGATAAACTACTATATTCGTTACATATTCTACTCTGTCATCCGGGAGTTACGCGCATGCTGCATTGGCTGCAAACTCACAACTTGCCATATCAGTAGAAGAAATTGGGAAAATGACTTCGTCTTGTCACGCTAGCTCACAGTTGAAACCAAAACTCCTTACCAATAAACAGGCAACTAATAAGCCACGCACGCTTTCAAGCGATTGAACATTGATTTTAAGGAACCAGTACCATAGATTTCTACGGTTTCCATTCGCATATCCGTTAATTACCTCTTCCTCAGTCATCAATTGCTTAGTGGATTTATTCGCTACGTTCGGACTTCCTGCCTACCTTCACCCAGACAGAGGGACTTCCTCTGTGTGAACGAGCAACGATCGTTCCTACATTCCAAAGGGATCGCTATATCAGTGGCGGCTGCTGATAGGAGCATGTGCACCCCCAGCAATAAACCAAAAATAATAACCAAATTCTCCCATCCCATTTGAAAAGTAAGTTGGATATTGACAGAAAAAAGGATTTAACTATTTGAATCGACGCGCAAAACAGCTGCCCTGGTAGGAAGCCCAAACCTGACCAATCAGAAGCACCTTGGAGCAAAAGGCAGGCTGTGCTCCAGCTCCCCTCCCTTGTCGCGAATTCCTTATGAATTCCCATTGGTAACTTTCCAGTTATGAATGGGTCGCCCTGTGAGATTGACCAATCAGAACTTTTCAGGGCGCATCACTAACATGCTGCTCTGCTACCAAGTGCGCTGCTATGCATTGTCCTTTCCAATGCCACCAAAGCGGACGGGGTAAATCATTGGAGTTAAATGCCCACTCGCTCGCTTGTTTGCATTTGCCAAGTACTTTCGAAAATAAAAATAAAAATCCCCAAACCGCAGATCACATATGTATTACATAATACAATCGCTGGACAGAGAGAAATGTTGACGGCGATTACAGCGCTGGAGTTGTTCATTTGGTCTTCGCCCGTTGTTATCTTGTCTACTTTTCTGTTTTCTTATCCCTTTTATTTCCGACGATGAATAATTCAGTAGAGTTCATCAAACTCAACTATTCCCGTTTGTCAGTCGAAGATAAGGCTAGGATTCGTGATTTCGGCCGTCACTTCCTGGAATCAAGCAAACATTGAGAGTGAAAAATCGTCCTGATTCGTATCGGAAGTTCAACGCCGAATATTACCAAAAGGTTGACTGGCTTTGCGGATGTGAAGATACCCGATTAGTGATATCTTCGTTCCTGGGGTATATCTTAGTGATATCTTCGTTCCTAGGGTATATCTTAGTGATATCTTCGTTCCTGGGGTATGACCAACACCAATGGGTGTTGGTGATACATATCTTTGTTCCTAGGGTAGACACCCGATTCGTGATATTTTTGTTCCTGGGGTGTCATCGCCCATTTATATACGATAATTTTATTTAATTTTTGTATTCCCCATTATTTACTTCAATGATCACTAACCCCTCACTTTCCCCATAACCGTTTCCTTTACCCATCCTCTTTCCTTCCCCTCCCTGGCAAGAGTTGCTTTCACCTCCACGTTGGTTCTTGCTGGGCAGATACACATTCCAGCTTTAACAATAACATACATTTCTTGGGTTTACCCCATTATGATTATTTCAGAATTTCGTTTTCCGTTAGAGAACATTTTTCAGGTCTATTGTACGAGTATGTATTTAGTCGCGATGATAATTTGAAGATGAGAAAGCTTACAGGATTTATCCCATTTGCATATAGTTGAAATTTGTATTTGGCTGAGAAAAGCATCTCTCCCGTCCCCTTCGCCATATTCCCGCTTTATCTATGTACACCCCCTGAGTTTCAGGGCAGGAGCCGTCACTGCGCTATGTCCACGTCGAGCCCTTATGATCCCACTGGTAACGGCCAGATAGCACGGCAAAACGGCACCATATAGCGTAGTCTTGCTGGGTCTTAAGACACGGAATCTCGATATCGGTGATTGGGAATTGGTTTTAGCTGATGTCCTCCATTATATTTAGGTCCTTGTTGTGTAGCCGTACATGAAAGGATGTCGTCTCACCATAGAAGATCAGCCAACGGATCTGCTCTCTTGGCTTACGCCTTTGAACAAGGTGTTCATGAAATGCCAAAGTAAGTACGATCCACTTGTTGACAGAGTGGAATTACTTGAAGTATACGCCCATTACGCAACACATAAATATTATTTCATATATCAGTTTACCATGAAATTCAAGTGAAATAAAGCCTAAATTCCAAGATTATTCAATACACCATTTGACCGTGGATAATGAGGGCTAGAGTTTGTCACCTTGAACCTTAAGTCCTCAGCGTAGCTGAGGAATATTCTGCTGTTGTAGGGGACATTGTCACAAACACACTCCTCTATCACTCCTAAACGCGAGAATTTGTCACTGAACAGGTTCACTGGTTTTGAAGTTGAATTTTCCGTAAGAAGAACCAACTCCAACTACTTGGAATAACGTTTTTGAAGAAAAATGACACTTTCATGAATGTGGCGTTTTAGCATAAAATAAAACGGGTTTCTTTTGGAAAATAATGACCCATCACACAAAAATATCGCGGAGATTTCACATAAGTCTTCCGTTAACAAACGTTACCGTCCCATTGGACGGACAAAGCACAACTAAATAATTGGCTATACTGTACCGACAATGTACGTCAAATAGGGCTGGTGGAAGAGTGACACAAGAGCTCTCTAGCGAAAACTATCCGAACTATTGACATGGCGATCTTCTCCAGAGAAAGAACATTTCTTTTCATGGTTGTCACTGTGCTTAACTCAAAAATGTAATTTTTCGGATTGTGTACTATAATAATAATATATCGTCAATTTGGAAGAAGAGTGACACAATAATTGTTGATTGTTCTGCCAGACGTGATAGATCTTCATAAAGCTTCTGTCAATGCGGAGATGGAGCTGTAGTCGCATTCTTCAAAGTCTCGAAGGAATTTTGGATAGCGCCCTTGCAAAGATGACTGAAGAGGTTTTTGGTCAGAGTGAATCAGGATTGGTCTACCATAAATGAAGAAGTGAAATCTTGAGCATGCAAAGTGAATTGTTAACAGTTCCTTCTCTATCTGAGAATAGTTTTGCTCAGAACTGGTGATTACTCTTGATACAAATGATACATGGGTCGTTTCAAAATTATGGGTCATTTCTACAGTTTTTTTCGTGGACATTTTTTGGTTTATTATCTTCGATAATGAACCATTGGAATCGCCCAAAGAAAAAATTTTTTTAACCCCACCTCAACATTTGGGGGGGGGGGGGAGGACATGATACGGCTTCTAAATGAACCAACTAATTTGATATCAAAACGTTCATCTGTTCCATAATTAAAATGAGTTAATTACCCCATTTTCTCTCTCCCTACTCATGTCACAAGGGGTGGCTGAAGAGTTGTCCAGGTTTTCATGTTCCCTCTAATCCATGTTTTAGTACTGACCAAAACCTTTTTAGCTGCGGGATACTCTCTTCTACAATAATATCTTAGGGGAAAAATTCGTGTTGTGAAAATCCAAGGCAGTACTGCTGCAATATAGCTGCCAGAGCATCACGTGTCGTTTTCATCCAAAGCCAGTAGTAGCTTTCAAGAAGTCAACAAGTGAGGATTTCAAAACAGTATTTAATACTTTCTCTCTCCCTACGACCACCCCATTAATAAGGTAACTATATAATTAGTTAAATACTAATCAATTATTGTGAATACTACTGTCATGATGTTGTGTTTATTATTTTTTTTAACAAAAATCTCCAACCTCTGTGCTGCATGACATGATAACCTCCAAAACCTCTCTCCCTACAAATAACCGAAACATTTGGACGGAAAGGTAATTGGATGTCACACTGTCTTTTGACTTGGAAGAATTTTCTGTGTATCTTCCTGAATGGGAGATTAGACAAGATTCGCCAGCCTTTGCAGAACCACCTAACCAAATGTCAAGCAACCCCCCCCCCCCCCCCCTTGAAGACCCTCAACCTCAGCTCAACCACCTACACTGTAATTCTACGATTGAGATCGTTTTATTGTTCTGAAATATAATTTTAAAGTTCGAATTTACATTGTTTTCTCTCTCCCTACAAACTTGAAATTTTCAAAATTCCATATTTCTCAAACTATTCAATAAAGTGTGTGCGCGCTTCAGGAACTTGTAAGGAACCTACATAGATACACAATATGAAAAATAAATAAATAAATAAAAATAAAACAAGGTTTTGTTCACAAAAAAAGTTGGGCTGGAAGTGGCCTATAATTTTGAAAAGACCCACTTAACTGGTTAGCCCTCCCAGTTGTGAGGCATCTGTTTGTATTGTGACAGATTTGGTTGGATTGAAAAAACGAAGGACTGGTGGCTACAAAGAAACTGGCAGAGCTACGGGTTCGAAAGACCTTGTTATAAGTTTGGATGTCTCATCAAAAATAAGTCCTTTTGTTGAACTGACAATATGTCACTAATAATCATTATTATTTTTTGATCAATTAAAGTTGTCGGTTCAACAAAAGACATATTATTGCCATATGACATTAAAAAAACGAGCGCTGAGCTGGCAACCGATAAACCACTTAAACTCTTCCTATGGACACAATAGTAACTGTTATTAGTTAGTGCTTACCTTCAATCCTATCTTCCTTTTAACTTCCCCGTTCAATTTGAAGAATAGAGTTTGCCTTGCTTCATTTGTTGATCGAGGCGTCCTTATTTTATCAATCCACTGGTACTCCGGATCGTCTGCAAACACTAGCTCCTCAACAAAACCGTGGACAATTTTCAGTTTGTAACCCTCGGGAATGAAATTGCCTAAAACAAAATTATTAAGCCGTTCAGAGAAGAAAAATAACATTTTGCATCTCTTAAGTATTAAACGATATGTTAAGTGGGTTATCATAAAAATGTTTATCCAGCTCACTTGAAAAGAACTGAATTCCACAAGAAGACTGACGAAACTTGTTGAAGTCTTCGAAAAGTTCCAGTTTAACAACAATACTGACTTCACCGCGAATGCCGTGCATGGTATCGTACACAGGTAGCCAGCCATTGATTGAAATACCTGCCACCGACACGAAATAAGGAAATCGATACTCCCCATCTACAACCACTGCTTCGTTCGGTTCGGCTGCGGAGTACCCTGTGACCGCGCTCCCAAAAACCACTCCTCAACGCGCGACGTGCGGAAAACCACTTGAATGACTCGGAGCTAACTTTACAGGAAACCAAATTGAAAGTGAAGTCTTAGGACAATCTTAGGTTAAGTGGTTTTCCGCTGCGGAGCGCAGTCACAGGTTAATAAGGGGTTCTCCGCAGCCAGGCAGGTTGGTTTTAGATAGGGGGTATCCAAATAGTTAGTATATCGAACTGTGACATTAATAAGGTTCAATATTTAATACACACAACGGAAGAAAAGATTGTAACCTTTCACATTAGTAGCGGTGCATAGTGAGGGGTCATGGGACACCGCAAGAGACGACGGCAGAAGCAGGGGATTCAGGTTGAGGTAGACTTTACCAATTGCATCATTGGCTGAATATGTGTCGTAATCCATGATTCGTATTTGAAGAGGTTCATCTTGTAACTCGGAATCTTCCATCTTGAACGTTAAACATTTACTTGAAGACAGTTGAATTGCAATCTGAACTTTATCACAATGGAAATACGATTTTCTGTCACATTCTGGTAAATTTAGCTCATTCAATTAATGGGGCAAATAATTTAGAGGCTTGAGCAAGATTCGACCACAGGACCTTCGACAGGTGAATTTGAAATGATCGTGAGGCATGGGTTTCTTCACTAAGCGTTCACAGTTCTAATTCTGAGCTAAACTCAATGTAAATTTCGACAATGGTAATTTAAGTAACAATGGTAATTAGTGCCTTATTACCAAGTCTTAGGTAACTTTTACGATTGATAATGACTGTTTCTTGGTTTTATGAACCATTTTTTCTAAATGCGCTAACGACATACTTTGGAGACTGAAGTGGTTTTTGGTTTATTTTCTCTGGTTCTTTAAATTAATTAAATTGGAAAATTTCAAGAGTGAGTGCCTGACAAAGTGCCATCCAAAATGCCAATTTTTTACCGGTGTTGTGATTTTACGGTTAATTGTTTTGTTGTTTTTATATATATATTTTTTTTGTGGTTTATTATCTTCGATAATGAACCATTGGAATCGCCCAAAGAAAAAAAATGTTTAACCCCATCTCAAAATTTGTTGTTTTACGTTTCAAGATACGTAGATTCAGAAAATCGAATAAAGAAAAACTCTGCAAATTCTTGACACAACGGTTTATTATCTTCTTTGTACAGATCACCCTTCTGTCTAGATTACTGAATGATAGATTAATTATTATTATGAATTATCATTAATTATTAATAATTATTATCAAGTAGTGTAAATTATTAATATTTATTGTTGGTTATTAATAATTTTTATGCATCATTTTTAATAATTATTATTAATTATTACTTATTAATTATTAGCTCGATATTTGAAAACGATGTGTTGTTTGAATCAGCTGGGCCAGTTTGAAAATGGACCCGACAGGCTGCTTTACGATTCACTCTCATGTTGACGATTTTCGATCTGCTCCAACTTTGAGCCGTCATTGTGAACGAACGGCTGATAGCTAATACAATGTAATTTACTAGAAAGTTTTGAGCTATTCCGACAAAAAAAGTGAACCACTGGCGAAACCTTTACGATGAATAATCAATTCCAAATGATACTAACAAAATAATATCAGTAGAATTATATTATCAGTTTCTAAAAATTAGAAACATATAATATAAGTAATAAACTATGTAATAGTTTATTCCATACAACCAGTCGGAATGGCTATCCCAAGTAAATGCACATGGACGTAATGATCATGGTGTAACTGATTTCGTTTTTGTTTACTTTCCTGAAAAGCGAGGTTTTTTAAAAGTGTCACTTTTCTTGCCTGGGTGCGATATATGAACTACGATTCCAGGAAGTTAAATTATTCAGCAATAAGGTTTTACAATGAAAAATAGTTTACCATGAGTGAAAATACAATTCTTTTGGAATAAATATCTATGGACGGCTCTTGGTCACGCTACCATGACAACATAATATGTAATAAACCATAATATGGTTTATTATGTTGTCATGTATTGGAAGTTTAGTTCTACAGTTGATAATAAACCATAATATTATTATGGTTTATTATCAACTGTAGAACTAAACTTCCAAGTCACAATCACAATTATGCACATTGCCTGATTTCCATCTGCATGTGTAAACAACGACAAATTGATCTGCATTTGTCTAGCTTACTTCAAACTAACTACATTGTCAATACAGTAGTATGTTACTTACTTCGAATTTGTACCACTCGGAGTTCCACTGGGGGTTAAGCGACTTCCGACAAACATCAGTTTTGTAGGTGGTCGAACCCAACTTTATTTCGACGTAGGCATCAGTTGTGTCGCTGCTCCGATCCATAACAGGGAGATTTCTTCCCGCTATGATTTTCACTTTCAATTTTCCAGGCATTTTTTGTTTTCTTTCAAAATTTCAATTGTGCCAAATGTGAGACGTCATTTGAAGCATTAATCAACCCTGCAATGCAAATTGCTTAAATGTTGAGAGTTAACAATATTTTGTACGAGTTCTTATCGCTAGTATTTCAACACATCGGAGATTAAGCGATAAAGAAGCTCCATAGTGGACTTCTATCTGGTCTCAGTTTCCAAGATGATTTAAATTTAGTCTTCTAATATTCACGTGCTTTTGGAACAGGAGTCTTTCGATATGAATTTACGATAATCATTTTCGCGTAGACGAAATTCCGAGATCGGAATTTTCACATGACAACTTACAAGCTACCTGGTTTAAAAAATTGACACGCCTTCCTCATCTACTGCTGCCGATGCCGAAAAGATCGTAAAAGCATTTTGACGGTTCAAAGAAACGAATCGTTCTCAACGCCCTTCACTTCACAAGGATGAAATGACCCTACCTAATAGGTATAAGACAGCATGGAAAGATACATGCGATGAAAATTAAATAGTGATGAGAGGTAGTATGCATACGCCATTCCCTGCGACCTACAAGTGAACAGGTCTCAACTAGGAACATGATCACAGTATTCATCAACTTGTTCTCACCAGATATTACTTACTTACCAGAAGAAGAGTGAAACTAAAATGTTCACCAGGGACACAATAGAGTATCCGCCTTCCGAGTTTAACATCTTACCTAGGTACCCACACAACACAAATATTTGGACACAAATATTTGAATGAATGTTTGATTAACTGGGATTGGACTATTAAAAGATATAAACAAGATTAGTAGGAGGCAACTGGAAGTTCAAATTATCCAATACTGAAGAAGAATGTTCAGTCAGATCACTCGCTATCTATGAACCATAGATAACAGACAGATTCGTGCCCGAATTCTCCGCTAGGCCGCATTTTTGTTTCACTATTTCCATGGAAGAAGGAATGTTTTATTGTTCCATGGATTATTCCCTATAATATAGGGAATATTATTTTCCCTATATATTCCCATAGATAGCAGACAGACAAAAGCGTCGTTCCAGCGCACTGTATGGCCAAATGTGGCACTGTAACGTGTGGGACTTATTCTGGTCAAAATGCCGCACTTTTAGGGACTTGTGTGGCAAAATATAAAAACTTTTCTCACCCTTATCTACAACCCCTTTATGATAGAAAATACAAGTACTGCTCACACAAGCCTTATTTTATTCATACTGAATGAGATACTCGTGGTAACATAGTACGATAGTTTCAATGTACACTTTTCAAACTACCTATGTTCCGGTATTATCGATACAATGTTCCTATACCTATGTTCCGTTATTATCGATACAAGCCTTATTTTGTCCATACTGAATAAGATAGTGACATTAGAGTACCCCAATTACATCATTGAATTACAAAATTAAACAATTGAAAAGAAAAGTAACACAAAACTTCCAAAGGAATAGAACATAGGAAACAAAACAAAAAACTGAGTTTCAACCAAACGAGTCTGGGGATGAGGCAACAAGAGACTTTAACCTTCAGGCGGGCGCGGTACTAATCCTCACACGGTCGGGCGCGCCTCATCTGTGAGATTAAAAGGTTGATTTTTTTTTCAAAACGTGGGAAAACTTACAAAACCATTTATTTAACAAGATACCGACTACTATACTGCCGTAAAAAGGAAGAACGCCTTATCTCGAAAATTTTCGAAAATCGTTTTTTTTTCATGCCCCCCCTAATTTTCATGCGCTCTTTCTAGTGGTGAAGTCAAAATTTCAAAATTCATATTGGAAAATGGTGAAATTTCCAATCGGAAAAATCAAAAATTGTGGTGTTCCAAGGTAGAACGCCTCATCTCAAACAGATCAAAGGATAAACGCCTCATGTGCGGCTTCAAAAACGACTCATCTCATTTAATCATACTTTACATTCTGAGGATAAACACCTCAACTCTGTGAAAATCGAGATAAGGCGTTTTACCTTGGACACGCTGGCCTCATTATTGGGTTGAGGCATTTTCATCCAATTGCACGAAGCGTTCTTCCTCCGATTGTTATAACAGCTAAGCACACATAAGGCGTTCTGCTCACCATTTTCTTCGTTGTTGTGAAAGCTGAAACAGTTTCGTCTGTTTTCTGTCGTGAATAATATTTCCGAGTGATTTACCGAATCTTTTCTCCGGAGTTGTAGTGTTTTGTAAAGTTGTTTAAGGATATAAATTTTTTTTCCCATTTTGTTTTCCCTAATCGATGCTTACACGTGTAACGTGCCAAAAGAAATGTCATCACGGAGCGCAAAATTACTCGCTCTCGAGAAGAAAACTTCGTTGTTTGAAGAAGCAGGTATGTTGTATCCTACAGCTTCTTCATTTGTCGTCGATCCTTGTTTTCCCTTGCCTCCCATGGATGTTGCACCACTTAATTCTCCCTCTCTACATGCGGATGATGAGTTCACCATAAGCAATGATGGCTCCCAGGAAGTTATGAATCTCGATAACCAAAAAATTCTTCCGGTCCTAGAAGTTCATGTCACTCAACCTCCAGTGGATTTAATTTATAATGCTGATGATGAAGGAACGAACAATTGTGTTTCATCAGATATCCAAGGTTAATCTAAAATAGGTCGCGTTCTGTCAGTTTTTCAACCTTACTTTTGTTCCTATTCAGTGGCAATAAATTTATATCTGAAGTTATTTTCACCTTTTTTTCAAGCAGTTCGTAAGGAATTCTGGTCCTAACAATGACAAGTTTCCGAAGTTCTCAATTAATAATAAGTCGAAATATAATTTTTCAGACTTGGTAGAAAAAACTTGATCAACAATAATTGGGTAATTAAATAGGTGATTAAATTAGGTCCCTAAGTCTTTAAACTATTTTGCAACTTTGATAGACAATGAACATTGAATAAAAAAAGGAAGGTCATTAAAATATCAATTATATAAATAAGAGATAGTACAATGAAATAGGTTAAAAAAAGGGGTTAAAATTTCTGTTTACAAACGAAAAATTTAAAAATTACATTCAAATGTGGTATTTAGAAGGCGTACGTGCAATATTCCCCTTGCTGCTAACTCAGCAAGGAGAAGTTATATATGGGCCGCTCTCGCCTTCAGCGGGCAGTCGTGTCTCGCCTGTCGATCGTTCCCCATCTCCCGTGTGTAACCTGTGTTAATAAAGAAGTACCTTTTTTTAAAAAGACTTTTCTCGGATCCCCGAACTTAACTGGCGCAGTCTCGTGAGGACGTATCGTAAACCCGTTTTCGTCGCCCGTATATCGCCGAAAAATCGACTACGAACGTTCAACCTACTCCCTGCGTTTCGGACACCCGCTCTTCCTCGTTGCCTGTACATCAACAAGAAGACACCCGAAAACGCCAAGACCACTTACACACCATCCCCAAGTACCACGACGACGGCAGATCGGCTCCTCACCAGCGATGAGATTCCTGTGAGTAACAAATTAACCAACCTTTTTTGATCGCACGTATTGTTTCAAGCATACCCAGCAACTGGCAATACGGACCTATTGTTTCATACACACCCAGGAATTGGCAATAAGGTCCACGATCATTTAAATTCAATAATTGAATTCTTCACCAAGGTGATTCATTTCCTTTTAAATCGGCCGTAGCCGACCTTGACTCGCACAAGCCGCGAGACGTTCTTCATCCTTCGGTATCACCGACATAATTTTATCTCTCGTAACGCCGCTTCTGGCATCATCTCCCCTCGAACCCTTCTCGCCCCGCGAGAGCTCAACACCTTTCGACTACGTTGCAGAACTCGGAGACAACACCCTCGTCACCGCTTCGACCTTGTAAAATAGACATTATTCATTATTCTGTGCATGTTATTTATAAGTACCATACACATTTCATTTTTGTCATCAGTTTAAATTTTAGCTTACAGAATTTTTAAAAATTCACTCACAATTCCAAAACTAAAGTCCAAGCCCGCTAAAAACTCATTAGCGGACTATATCTATAGTAAATCACACAGATTGTTGAACCCCGCATTAGAAACAATCCCGGAAAACCCCCTTATCAACACCATGACTCTAGAAGACATTGCTGCTGCCTCATTAACATCCGACAGTACACACGTAAATGACACAAATGTCATAACACCTGAACAATTACAAAATTACATTCAGGAACAAATTCAAGCCGCTATCTCTTCAATGCCTCGCTTAAGAGTTAGGGAACCTGCCCCAGAATTTAAGAGAAAACATGTTGATATGATCCCGATCTTTACCGGTGAACCAGGAAATCTCCGTAGATTCTTGGAAATCACCCAGATGATTGTAGATAAATTTTACGACGAGCTCGATGCCGACTCGTTCCAAAATGAAGAAATCATGTTCAACATTCTTAACAAAATTCAGGGACCAGCTGCCCAAATGTTAGAATCCCACACATTTAGCAATTTCAACGAACTGAAGAAAGCTCTAATAGACTCCTACACTGACAAAAGAGACATCTTTACATTGTGCCATGAACTAACCGCCATGCGACAAAGGGAAAACGAAACAGCTAAAGACTTTCACGATAGGGCATTGAAAATGCTAAATTTAATCATAGCTTTCATTAACAACCACTCGAACCCGAGTCATAAAATTGCCTTAGTCGAACATTACCAGAATTTAGCTTTGAGGACCCTTTTGTTACGATTGAGGGACCCACTCGGAAGCCAACTGCGGACACGGCAACCGAAGTCACTAGGGGAAGCTCTCACTTGGCTGACCAACGATTACCAAACTAACGAAATTAAGAAATCTATCCCAGACAGAAAGCCCCCTATCATTCAGAACTACAGACCGAACCAGACGAACAGACCATTCCAAACTTATCAGACGAACAGACCTCCGCAGAATTTTAGATCAAGCCAACCTCAGAGTCAACCCCCATTTAGACCTAACCAACCTCAGAATCAACCCCCATATAGATCAAATCAACCCCCGTTTAAATCGAACCAACCTCAGAATCAATCCCCATTCCAAGGCCATAAGCCCAATACCCAAGGCAACTATCCTCAACCAGCTCGTGCAGCTAGTGCACAGGGCATACCCATGTCGTGGCGCACTACCCAGCCGACGTCTTGGCGTACGCCGAGACCAAACTTCAACAATATAGAGGAAAATCCTGAAATTCCCCCAAATGACGAAAATCAAGAATACCCAGAGTTCGATGAACCCAGTTACGAAAGCAACCAGGAACACGTAGATCAAAATTCAGACCATCCTTTTTTAGACGAAACCGGCCTTCAGCCAATCCCCGATTCGAATTGATGAATATCGAGCGAAAACCCATCAGTGAACTCCCGTTCATTAAGATGCCCTCACTCAATCTAAAAATCCTCATTGACACCGGGAGTACGAAAAGTTACGTAAACCCGAACATTGCACACACCCTCTTTCATAAAAAATTAGAAACAGAACATTTTACAGTCAGGACAGCACACGGAACCTCCCAAGGACATTTTACAACCCAAATACCTTGTGGCGAATTATTCCGTTGCAAAGGCCTCAATTTAAAATTTAACGTTTTTCAATTCCACTCCAAATTCGACATACTGCTAGGGCTTGACAATCTTAAAATTGTGAAAGCTTCAGTAGATCTAGGTAGTAATCTTCTGAAAACACCGAAAGTCTCAATCCCCTTACTCTACCTTGACCCCCAGACAACAAACATCAACTTCATTGACGGACGGAGCATTCAACAAATTAAAATCAAAATTAAAAATCTGGAAAATGGAGAAGCCATACTCCCGTTCATGAAGATCAATAAACTAGAGATCCCTACATGCCTTGTCAAAGTCCAAAACTACGAAACTTACGTACATGTCACGAACGCTGGAGAAGACACTTCCAAACTTTCTCAAATTCACCCTGTTTCAGTAGAAGAAATCGAAGACTTAGAAACTAAGGGAAACCTCGAAGACCTAAACACCTACTTTGCCGATAACTTTGATTTCAAATTTGACCTATCTAAAATCAGACTAAACCACATGAACGAAGAGGAGAAAACTGGGATCACCCTGCTAGTATCTAAATACCCCGACATTTTCCACTTAGAGAACAGTCCACTATCATTTACCAATCAAGTGAAACATAAAATTAGAACTACATACTTACCGATTTCCCAATTAGAAGTTGCTAAAATTCCCCAGATCCGCGAGGAACAATGCCTCGAAATCCTTAATCACCAGTAACTGATTGGATGTTGCAGGGCCTTTATCCTCCTCATTGGACTGACTAACGGACTCAAAATCTTCAACATTACGGAAAACCTAGGACTAATGCCGATCCACCTGGGATTAGCCAAGAAAACCCAATTCTACCACACGATCACTCATTACTTCCAGACGAAAGGACTTTTGGACCAAGTCGAAACAATTCGATCACACTATAACCAGATAATACTAACCATCAACACTGATAATGAAATCCGTAAAGCCGTATTACCCAAAACACAACTGATAGAACACATGCTTTCGTCTATTGTAGAAAAGGTCAACGAATCAATTCTACCAAAACGGCAACGCCGAGGATTGATTAACGGTTTAGGATCGGTAATTAAATTCGTCACCGGAAACCTCGATGCGTCAGACGAAGAAAAGTACAACACAATTCTGAACCATCTAGAAACCCGACAGGAAACCTTTTCGAAACAACTAGAGAATCATTACTCCATAAATAACGCCCTTGTAAACCAGTTGAATTCATCTTTAGAAGCAGTTAATAGCAACCACAAAATATTAGCCAGAGAAATAGATTTGTTAAATAATATCAGCTCCGCTCAAACCCATATGCGAAGAGTAGAAAGTGCCTTAGACCATAATCAAGCTTTGCTCCAATTACTCCTCGACTTAGCCCAAGACATAGACAACTCAGTCACCTTTTGTAAACTCGGAAAACTCCACCCAAGCATCATTAAACCACTTAACCTATTATCCGCTCTTCAAAACCTCACCTCATTCTACGGAGATAGACTACCTGAATTTCAAAGTGACTCTTTATGGGAAATACAAACTCACATTAGAGTAAAATGCTATATTGGAGAAAATGAAATCATATACTTCCTTGAAATCCCTATTTTAGACCCACGGGATTTCGACCTACTTCTTTTACAATCTTTGCCTTCGACTCACCCTGATTCATTTGTAACAGTCATACCGTCATCGAAATACGCACTTAGAGCTCGTAACTCAGACGAAATTACATTTTTTAATCACGAGTGCGAATCGGGCCTTAATTATTTCCTATGCCCCAACAAATTAGAACTCGCTGGAACTTACACCTGCGAATCCGAGATCATACTAAAAGGCTTGAATGATCAATGTGACCTATTAGCTCTGGAAATAAATGAAAACTACATAGAATACTTGAGCGAAGCTAGGAAGTACATAATCATTTTCCCTAAAGGCGACCAACTACAAATATCATCTTCAGGTAACACAGAATTCAAAGACCTCCAAGGAATTTTCCTCCTTCAACCAGGACTAGACAAAGTCCTATACAAGAATCAAACTCTTATAGGTCCACCTACGAACACTACACATACCCCAGCCTTGATTTACCACTCAAAAACCCACTGGGACCTCAACAAAAAACCAGTGGCATCCGTTAAGCTCAAAACAATGAATCTCCTCTCTTTACCAGCGTACCCAAACCCATCTTTCGACGATTCAGTGATTCAAATCATGAAACCTAGTATCTGGACGATTATCCTATACAGTTTATTAATACTAGTGATTTCCTACACTCTTACAAAATATTACCGTCATCGACGAAAACTAAAACTCAACAACCAACCTGAAAGTTAATACCTACTGTATTATATTACTTTTAACCGTTGTTTATTACTGACTTATTACTTTTAACCGTTCTAACCATTTTATCAATTTTAACCATTGTACTTTATTAACTTTATTACTTTTAAAACTCGTTGTGATACTGTACGAACGTGGCAACTTGTATTGACCGAGTGCGGTATCCTACATTTTTATTGTTTATGTAAATTATTATTACTCTCATTATGTCACGTTTTGTATTATCATTATTACTATTATTATTATTCCCATTCTCATATATTGTTGTACTTCACATGCATTAAAGTATCATTCACTGTATCAATATTTCGACAATGTTAAAAAAATTCTGTAACCATAAAATTTGAAACTTGGGGGGACGAGTTATGTCAACATTATATTGAGTGTTAATATGCCTACGTGCAATATTCCCCTTGCTGCTAACTCAGCAAGGAGAAGTTATATATGGGCCGCTCTCGCCTTCAGCGGGCAGTCGTGTCTCGCCTGTCGATCGTTCCCCATCTCCCGTGTGTAACCTGTGTTAATAAAGAAGTACCTTTTTTTAAAAAGACTTTTCTCGGATCCCCGAACTTAACTATACACAAAATTAGGGATTGAGAATGTTATTCTTCGTGATCAGGTTCATTTTGAGCATTGGTGAACGCGCTATAACATTTGTCACATACCATGCGTGCATGTTCCAAACAAAATACCTCTGAACATTTCAGACAGCTGTATTTTGAATAGCGAACTCTCTTCAAGTCTCTACATTGTGAACACCTCTTCCTCAGTCCTTCATGGCATGTAGGCACCTCCTGATGTTGTGGGGATGTGGGTTGAAACTGACGGAGTCTGCGTTGGAGTTCAGTATGTATCCCAGATGTTTGAGTACTTCTTCTTTGAATTTGTTCTGAACACAATTCTTTGCAGAGGGCTTTCAAAAATTGTCGCTTTTTGCTGGTATTTTGATCTAAACTTGCTGTGTTGGAAAAATGTATGACTTCTGATTTGATACCAGCGACATTCAAAAGATTACCATGGGCCACCTTCGTATATTTCTAGGGACATTGTAGGTGGCACACAATTTATCCACAACATCGACTCCTGATTTTGTTCCATTGTCGTCCAGAATCATTTGGGGTTTTCCAGTATCAGGATCAATTTCGTCGCCTAAATAGCAGCCACATCATCAGCATTTTGAATGTCAAAGACACGTGGAGTGAACTGTTGGGACGCTGAAGCCATATTTATCTGAAAACAGTACCTACCAAATTTTTTCATTACTCTGAAGTTGTTTTTCAAAATTATTTATTGATTCATAGCATGGACGGGCGCACTTCATCTTACAGATTATGATGACAAATAACTATCAGGACGTTCAGTAAGAACTAGGTAGATAAGTATATGAACTGTAGTATGTGTACAAAAATGATTTATGAACAAAAAATGTGTAACAGTCCACCCCTTCCCTACTACCTCCCCCTTTCCACACGTCACCACCAACTGTCCGCTCCTACAACGCCCTCCTCCATTGGAGGACCTCCAACCGCCCTCCTCCCCCGTCGTCCTCAAACCGCCCTCCTCCCCCGCCGTCCTCAAACCACCCTCCTCCCCCGCCGTCATCAAACCGCCCTCCTCACCCGTCGTCCCCCCGCGGCATCCTCAAACCGCCGCACAGTGGGGTGAAACGACAAAAAAGCGGAAAAAACTCCGTTTCTTCAGAACGGATAGTCATATCGATTCGGGAATGGTTTTATTCAATTCAGGAAGGAAAAATACATTAGATACCTACTACTTTCCCAGAAAAAAATGCACCATTTGTATGCGTATAATATACGCATAATATGTTATATTTTTTATATGAGAATATTCAGAAAATTCAATTTATAAACCAAGAATAATTAAGTAAACAGGCACCTGTTATTAATTAGGAGTGCCTTAGCCCTATCAGCCCAAAATACTTTTCATATTAAGTTTAAAGAAAAATTCTTCATCTGAACACAATTTATTTTACTTTTATTCAACCGCACGCTTCATGAGAAAATTGTACGAGAAAAATACGTAGGTACCTACTTTTTCATTTTTGACATTTTATGTCTTTACTATGGCACGTAACTCGAAAAGTGTGACATTGTGACGGTGACGGTGTGACGAAGAAAGCTTTATGAAAAATTTACTTATAACGATTTTCACGTACAACCGATTCGTTGCTACGGAACTTACGACAAAAATCGTAGAAACATCGTTCACCAATCGTTGGATAGCTCTCGATTTACCTAACCATATTACGTTAACCACTGCGGAGTGCGTGGCCGACAAGCTGCGGTATGAGCGTGATTGTTTAAATAATTGTTTACACACAGGTACGATTTCTACAACAATGAAGTACGAGGTACGTGGTGTGGGAGGGGGCGCAAAGACATAAAATGTCCCTCGTGGTTGCGTACTCGTACGAAAGCTGTACCCACTTTATGGTTGCTTTGAATCACGAATCCAATGGCTATGACTGGCATGTCTGAAGCCAAATCATCTAAGAAGAAGAATTCAAATAAACACCTCGATTCGATATGAAGTCTATTGTCTCCTTAATTCACCTCATCCACTGGCCTCTCAGATAATATGACGTCGCAACACAAGCGACCAACTACGTCAAAAGATATGACGTCAAACAGGTGCCGCCAAGAACACCTCACAGGATATGACGTACGTGGACCGGCAGGGGGTGGATGACGTCAGACAGGTGGCTGGTAAGAACACCTCACTGGATATGATATACGTGGACCGGCAGGGGGTGGATGACGTCAGACAAGTGGCTGGTAAGAACACCTCACAGGATATGACGTACGTGGACCGGCAGGGGGTGGATGACGTCAGACAAGTGGCTGGTAAGAACACCTCACAGGATATGACGTACGTGGACCGGCAGGGGGTGGATGACGTCAGACAAATAGCCGGCAAGAACACCTCACAGGATATGACGTACGTGGACCGGCAGGGGGTGGATGGCGTTAGACAAGTAGCCGGCAAGAACACCTCACAGGATATGACGTACGTGGGTCCACGGCAGGGGGTGGACGACGTCAGACAAGTGGCTGGTAAGAACACCTCACAGGATATGACGTACGTGGACTGGCAGGGGGTGGATGACGTCAGACAAGTGGCCGGTCCTATTTCCTATTTCCATCATAAAAAAATTGTTTCTTAATACATAAGTTGCTTAACTCAACACTTCCTTCGTTAAATACATTTAAAAATAAATTGTGTCTTCCTTAAACATAACAGTTTTAAAATCTTTGTACAGATCACCCTTCTGTCTAGATCACTAGGTCTAAATGTTAATTTTATTAATTAATTTTATCAAGGAGGTACCTAGTTGTTGGGAATTTAGGTTGATTCCGGTTCGACCCGGTGGAGCGCTGTTCTGTTAGTTCTTTTGTCGTCAGTGAGTAGGTGTCTCCAATTTTGTCGAAGTTGTTATACCGAATTGAAAGCGTTTGTGTTTAGTTTTAACCTTTTTACTACCTCAGTTTTGTGTAACGCGTTGTTTAGTGCGAGTCAATTAAATAAAAGTCCCCTTTGTTTTATCGGTGGAATCGGTGTTTTTCTTTACGACCCTTTATCGTCAGTAATCCTGACAATTTGTCATCCCTTGTGGGGAAGTGAAGAAAACCTTGTGAACCGTTTTTTGATTCTTACCGAAGGAGATCGTCGTTGACTCAATTGGTAACTAGCAACGTTGTGAGGTAACTGTAAAGTAATTCTTTTCAGTGACTGCAGTTGTATTTACGATGGCATCTACATCTAGGAAACGTAGTGTTCAACGTCAACTGTTTTCAAAACTGTTCACCGACTTATCATCTCTTTTAAATGCCGAGGTGACTGGTCCCTCCGTGACTGTAATTTTAGCAAAGTTTTGTGTTCTCGAACAAAGATATTCAGATCTGTCTACGTTGAATGCTCAAGTTAGTGAAGAACTTTGCGAGTCTACAGTTGAGAAGGATTTTGAGAATGTCATGTTAGCTGAAGCGGAGTCCTGCATAAAATATGATGAGTTTTCAAACTGTAAGCTGGCGGAATTCACAATTGTCAAATTCCAGTCGGTAGCGTGGTTGAATAAAGGAAAAAATGTTATTCAACTCTATCATCAGCTTACTTCAATATTTGAGTCAGTGCAAGGGTCACATGAAATTAGAACACACAGGTTACCATTGTACTTTAGGACTTAAAATATATATAATAAAGACGATACAGCGTTTCTCTGTAAAACGAAAGAATTTATTTTTATAGTACGGAAATGTGATTTGAACATCATCATAGTAATAATTGTTTTATGAAAAAGGTTTACGAACCTGTAAAACGAAAGAAACAACAATTAAAGTCCTTATTCCCAGGTTCTTTCAACAAAATCACGGAACGTCGATAAGTAAAGTAAAATGAGTTTCTCTCATCCAAATCATCCAATAGAAGTTTCACATCTGGTTGTCAGTCGTCATATTTGGTTACTCAAGTAGAGCGGCGTCCGTACCGACGATACAGAATTTAATGAGTGACGCAGTAGGTACTCATTACATCTCCCCCCTCAGAGAGAAACAATTTCAAACGATCATTGGCAGGTATTTGAAATTGTTCGTGCATCATCCATCACTGGAAAAATTTTCGTAATGTGGTAAAGGTTTGACTCTGCTTTCTTGCGTCCAGTGTCCACCTCATAGATAGAATTCGAAATCTTCTTCACGATTTTAAACGGTCCAATTTTCAATTCGTCCAACTTCTTCCTATTTAATCGGTTTCCATTTTCCACATAATATGTGGAAAATGGAAACCGATTAAAATATATATTATACTCTGTCACCAACTTTCAAGTTACATTCTTTTCTATGTAGGTAGATCAAATATGTCTTTGTTATAATTATGTGATTTAATAGTATTTTCAAGAGCATATTTTCTGTCTCTTGTTAAATCTCGTTTTTTACATGTTGTTTGTAATTCTGGTGGTAGAATGTTTACTGGATCGCCTTCCAAAAGGTATTTCGGAGCGAATTTCGTGACTGTGTGTTCCGTTTCATTATATTTCGCCACGCAATTCTGTGCAATAGTAGTCCAAGCACATTTCTTTTCACTCTCATTTATTTTACATCTTATCTTGTTCACTATAGTCTGATTTAGCCTTTCATTTAGTCCGTTTGAAAATGGTGTATCAACAGCCGTGAAAACTAGTCTTATGTTAGCATCTTCCAGGAACTGTTTAAATTCTGTTGAGTTTATGCCTGGATATTGGTCTGTCAATATTATGTCCATCTTATAATCCTTTTTTACTTTTTGCACTAATTTTATAAAATCATTTGCGTTTTGATTCTTCGACGTGAGAATATAAGCATATCTGGTGAAATGATCCACTAAAAGATGTAAGTATTTTTTTGTTGATCGTGACCCTCCGAAGCCTCCAATGGTATCAATAGATGTAATTTCAAATGGGCGTTTAGCCGGGCCTAAATGTGACAGCAACCCATATTTTGGTTTTCTTCTCGACTTGTTTTTAAAGCAAATCTCGCATGAATCACAATATTGTTTTATGTTTTTTATAATATTCCTAGCTGTGTAGAATGGTGTTATTTTATTTATCATTTGGGTCCTCCCAATGTGGCAGTAACTGTCGTGGACATCTCTTATTAGGGTCTTGCTGAGATCTTCCGATATTAAAATTTTATTTCTTTTTCCTTTCTTTTGATAGTAAATTTCATTGTCCAGAATAAGTTTTTCATTTCTAAAGTCAAGGTTTTTTCTTTGGTCATTTTTTATATCCGTTAAATTTATTAAATTGACTACTCTCAAAACATCTTCAGTATTTTCGTGTGATTCCAATACTGGATTTCTGCTTAGACAGTCAGCTTCTTGATTTGATTTTCCTGGATTATATTCAATTGTGAAATCATATTGGGATAAATAATACATCAAATCCCCTAATTCCTCATCAGTTCTAGCCCTTATGTTCATGTTTTCCAACGGTTTATGATCTGTATAAACTTTGAATTTCTTTCCCATGAGCCAATGCTGCCAGTATTTTACAGCTTCTTTTATCGCCAGACATTCTAGGTACACTGCCTTCTTCTTCTTCTGAGATTCTGTTAATTTCTTCGAAAAATAAGCAACTGGTTTTCTATCTCCATTTTTATTTTCCTGTTTCAATACCGCTCCTACTCCCTTGATACTAGCGTCTGTGTAAATATCTGATCTCCTGTGATGCTTGAACATTCGTTCGTGAGGGGTTTCGTTGGTCGCAGTACACAAGAGCGATCGGATAGCATGAAGTGAATCTGGAAGAACATCCTCCCAATCTCGCATATCCAGATTCCTCTGTTTTATGGCGAATGAGATAGTCCTCCAAATCGTGCCGTTCTCCCGCTCAAATTGCCCATTTCCAGCAGGGTTGTAAGGAGTAGTCATGGAGGTGGCCACTCCTCGGGTATGGAGAAAACCTTGGATTTCTTTTGAGGAGAATGAAGTACCGCGGTCTGTGTGAACGTAAGCTGGCAACCCGAATGTTGTAAATAGGTTGACAAGGCATTCAATCACAGTCGATGAACGAATATCTGGACAAGGATAGGCAAAGGGAAACCTTGAAAATTCGTCAATGATTGTCAACAGATACGTATTTCGGGATCGAGACGGCAGAGGGCCCTTGAAATCCATACTGAGCCGCTCGAAAGGATGAGTAGCTTTTATTAGCGTTGCGTTATTGTTTTTAAAGAATTTTGGTTTCACCGCGCTACAAGAAGAACAGGCTGCAGTCATCTTACGCACATCTTCGACGGAGAATGGTAGATTATGTGTACGGACCCAGTGAATCATGCGGGTCACACCTGGATGGCACAGGTCACAGTGGAGAGAGTAAAGCTTGTTTGGTTGAATGGAGCTGACCGTTCTGGAAAGTGTATCTGCCACATGATTTTCTTTGCCAGGCCTGTAGAGTATGTCATACGAATAACATGAAAGTTCGAGACGCCATCGCTGTATTTTTTCGTTTTTAATTTTGCTTTTGTGACTCTGAAACATAAATGATACAGATCGCTGATCCGTTATTATTTTGAAATGGCGACCCATCAAGTAGTGCCTCCACTTTCTCAGCGCTCCCACAATAGCGTATGCTTCCTTTTCAACTGCTGGATGTCCAAGCTCACTGTGGGAGAGTTTTTGGGAATAGAAAGCTACTGGGCGTCCGGATTGCGAGAGTACTGCAGAAACAGCATACTCAGAAGCATCAGTTTCGACTGTGAACGGCTCTTTCACATCGATAGCTTTTACAACAGAATTTGAAATTTCGTTCTTGATTTTTTCAAAGTCTGATATGGCTTCCGAGGAGAGTGGGAATGTTTTCGATTCTAACAAACGTCTAACCTTATCCGAATAATTGAGGATCCATTTTGCATAATGGGCGAACATTCCGATCAACCTTTCTAACTCCTTTTGGTTATTAGGAGGGGGTAGATCGAGTAACGGCCTCAAACGGTCTGGATCTGGAGAAATAGTTTTGTTTTCAATTTTGTAACCCAACAGAGTAATTGAAGTTAGAGAATATTTACTTTTTTCCTGATTGATGGTGAAGCCGTATTTTTGGACCGCGTCCATGAATCTTCTCAGGTTACTATCATGCTCTTGTCGACTGTCCCCGCAAACTGTCACGTCATCTAGGTAACCATATGTTTTCTGTAGCTTCTCCTTAGAAATGATATCGTCAATGACACGCTGAAAAGCAGGCACCCCGTCTGTAAGGCCAAATGAAAGGCGTCGAAATTGGTATAAGCGACCACAGGCCTCAAAAGCCGCGAATGGCCTATCCTTCTCTCGAAGGGGAACCTGATGATATGCACTTTTAAAGTCAATTGTGCTAAAGTAAGAATTATTGGCGACTTGAGAAACGACAAATTCAATATCAGGAATAGGATAGGCGTCAAGGTAGGTGTTGCGATTGATTGTCTGCGAATAGTCTATAACCATCCTCTTTTTACGATTTTCATTTTTGATTACAAAAGCTTGAGCTCTCCAGGGGGATCTACTTTCTTCTATAATTTCGTCTGCAAGCAATTTCTCAATTTCGTTTTTCATGAACTCTTTATCTTCAGTACTGTATTTACGTGATTTAGAGACAATTGGTTTCACATTTCCCGAGAGATGTTCAAAGAGTGGAGGGGGTTCGATTTTAGCGGGTGCCAAGTAGCATACCGTGATGGGAGGCTTGGGTCCCCCAAAAGAAAATGAGAGCTCCGAATGTTGTTTAAGAAGGTCGTGGCCGACAATGATGCTTGCGCACAGATCTGAAAGTACGCTAAGCCTCACGTTTTCGTGTTGGTGACCTAGAAATTTCAGTTGTGCAAGGCAGTAATTTGTAATTGGGGAGTTTAGTGATGTAGAAGCCATGGAAACAGTTCCTGACATTGGATACATTGTGAAATTAAACTTCTCAGCAAACTGTCGGGAGATGAATGTTTCGGAACTACCAGTGTCAATCAACGCTTGAGTAGGTACATTGTTTACCTGGATAGTGACAGTCGCTTTATCTAATGACGAAGAAGAGGCTGCAATGAGAGCGGATGACTTAGGTGTGTTTGATGGTTTCTTAGGAGATTGGCACATTGATGCCCAGTGCCCCTTCTTGCAATTTCCACATTCAGCGTCCAAAGCAGGGCATTGCTGACGAGATTTATGCCGAGTAAGACCGCAGAAATAGCATCGGTGTTGATTTTGACGAATGGCTCCTAGTGCTAAATTAGTACGATCTGGTAAAGATTCCTGTGGATTAGAAAAGGTAGCATTAAGATTCGGTTCGAATTGAGAATAAGTGGCTGATTGATGTTTAGCAGATTCTAAGGCCCGATTCACACATAAGAGGTGACAAGCGGCCGCGCGGTGCAGGCGCGTCGTCGCACAGGCGTGTGTGATGTCCCCATGAAAGGTGGTGAAGAGGTGCAGTGTTATGACCGCTCAATCCATGTACTGGGCAACAATGAACCTCCACCATTCCTTATCATGAATGTTATCTCCTAACCTCATCTTATGCTCGGATATCTACTTTTGCAACGTGACTCATGTACTTACCAGCTTTCGATAATACATTCCATCTTATTCAAATGCGTGCCTTTTATTAATATTAATTACCATAAGGCCACTTCAATTGGCGACGAGTGAATAATCAGAAACCAGAATGGATGCAGAACAGTTCAGTCAACTTTTGGGCGCCTTCACTGCCAGCCAGGGTGAGCTGCTTGCGAAAATTTTAGATCAAATCCGCAGCGGTCCTGTAAGTACTACGGCTAATTCCAGTAATATTCCTCCGTTTGAGACATTCGATTCGAAAAAGGAAAGGTTCAAAAACTATCTCGAGAGGTTTGAGAACTATCTGTCGGTCAAGAACGTCGTAGGCACCGATAAACAAGCTCAACTACTTTGCGTCTCAATAGGCTCTACTCATTATAATAATTTATCATCAATGTTGGGACCTGACAATCCAATCAAAACTCTTAATTATGAGAAACTCACGGACGCATTTAGCAAAATGCTCGCTCCACCTAGAAGCACGGTTGTTTCGCAACATTATTTTTTGAGTACCTACCAGAAACCGACCGAAAACATCGCGGAATTTGTTGCTGCTTTACAGCGCGATCTTCCTGAATGCCAATTTTCCGTAGAATGCACTTGCAAAAAAACGGTCTCGGTGGCAGATGTTTTCTTGAGAGGACAGTTCATTCGTGGACTCAAGGATAATTGGATTAGAGAACGATTGCTTCAATCTGATTCAAAAACCTTTGCCGAAGTTTTAACCAAAGCTACATCTTTGGAAGCGTCTCGCATCGAAACACAAGAGCTCACAAATCAACAGCCGTCGAATTCAACTCCAAATCAGGAAGTGAATAAAATTTTTCATCAACTGCATCGTAATAAATCTAAACAGCGTCAAACCCGATCTAAATCGCCGTCTCAGGCGTATGGGTCTTCCAGGGCTCATTCTAAATCAAGAATCGATTATGCCAAACTCGGAATTGGTGATCTATGTTTCCATTGTGGTAGAAATAACCACCGATCTCCTGACTGTCGCACTGACAGATCGTCATTACGTTGTTCCGGTTGTGGCAAGGTTGGACATGTTGTACGGGTTTGCATATCGACACTCCTGAAAGACAAGCCTCCAAACCAAAAACCTGACTCAAAAACCAGAGAAAATTCAACCAATCACTTGCAATCCTTCGGGGTTAATGATTCCACATTCGGCCTGAACAAAGTCACAGAATTTTGTTATAATTCAAAGAACGAAATAGTTGACATTTTTGACCAGCCACACTCTGAATACTCTGCCTCAGATTCTCAAAAGTATTTTGTTACTGTTTCAGTCAACAACCAACCTATCCAAATGGAAGTGGATTCAGGGGCAGGGTTCTCCCTGATTCCTGAGGACGAATTTCAAAATTTGAACCTGAACATACCCCTTACCCCGACCAGCATTTGTTTCCGAGCCTATACTAACGATATTTTCCTACCAAAAGGGAAAGTTACACTGACCGTGACATATAAAGGACGTAGTTCTGTCGAAGAACTATATGTAGTTCCAAAGGGCCGCCCATCCATTCTAGGTCGTATTTGGATCCGACACCTGAAAATAAATCTAGAAGATATTGACCAGGATCGCATATTCGCAATTGGTAAGTACCAGCCTGTGTTTTCTGCTGAGTCACTCCCCACGAACGACCTATTTACTCGGTATTCCAAAGTTTTTGAGCGAAGGGTCGGTTGCATCCCCAACTACCGTGTAACTCTGAAATTACGAGAAGGTGCTAAGCCAATCTACACCAGAGAGCGCAGCGTTCCCTTTACTCTAAGAACATTAGTCAACGAAGAGCTGAACAGCCTCGAGTCAGCTGGAATAATCTCCAAAATTGACAAGAGCGACTGGGGATCGCCCTTGGTGGTAATTCCAAAATCAAATAACTCAGTAAGATTATGTGTGGATTACAAAGTCGGCGTTAATGAACGCCTTGTGTCCGTCAATTATCCAATCAGATCAATCCCGGATGTTCTAAACAATTTGCGCGATTCAAAATTCTTTTGCAAATTAGATATTTTTAAAGCGTACCTACACGTTGCAGTGGATGACGCTAGCAGTGAAATTCAAACTATCACTACTCACCAGGGAACCTACCGGATGCACAGATTGAGTTTTGGGGTAAAAACAGCTCCAAGTGAATTTAACAGAATTTTAGATCAAATTTTGCATGGGTTAACTAAAACTGAAGCATATTACGACGATATAGTTGTACATGGAACTACTAGGGATGAATGTTATTCAAACCTGGTTGCTTGTCTTGACCGCCTTCAGACTCATGATCTACATTTAAATCGAGACAAATGTGCATTCTTTTTGGAGAAAATCGAATACTTGGGTCACATAATAGAGCACAACAAAATATCAAAATCTCCATCGAAAATCAAAGCTGTTCTTGACATGCCTCGTCCTAGTAATACTGATGACATCAGACGTTTTCTTGGTATGTTAACGTACTATTCACGTTTTCTTCCAGACCTGTCTACAATGACTACTCCATTGAGAAATCTACTCTGTAAAAATCGAAAATTCAAGTGGACAGCAGAATGTGAAGCTGCATTTCTCCGCCTCAAGACTGAAATGACAACAGACCGAGTACTAGTGCCATACGATCCTCACCTTCCTATTGTTTTGACAACGGATGCCAGCCCGACAGGCGTTGCTGCCATCATGAGCCACATTGTGGATGACGAGGAAAAGCCAGTCGCCTATGCTTCCAGATCCCTCTCTGTTTCTGAACGTAATTATAGCCAGTTGGATAGAGAGGCCCTCGCAATCATGTTTGGTGTAAGCCACTTTTTCAATTACTTATTTGGCATACATTTTACTTTAGTAACAGACAACGAGCCTTTAACTCGTATTTTTCACCAGAAAAAACAATTGCCGCCTATGACTTCTAGTAGACTCCTACGTTATGCTTCTTTCCTGTCTGGGTTCGATTATTCAGTAAAGTTCAAAAAAGGAGAAGCTAATTCAAACGTAGATTGCTTATCTAGAGCACCTATCAATCAGAATTATTCGACGATCGATATGACATTCAATGAAGAAGTGCAATGTTTACACATGGATTCTATTTTTGAAATTTCCAGTGAGTCACTCACTGCGGAAGTCCTAGCTCAAGAAACCGAAAATGACGTTGAGCTCAATGCAATAAAAAATCAAATGTTGAATGAATCCTCAGAATCTCCCTTTACTCTGGATAATGGCGTTTTATTCAAGGACAACCGGGTTGTGATTCCCAGCACTCTCCAAAACCTCGTTCTTAAGGAGCTTCATGCCACACACGTGGGAATTCAGAAAATGAAGCAACTTGCACGAAGATACGTGTATTGGAAACGAATTGACTCTGACATCGAAAAAGAAGTGAAGTCCTGTGAGCGCTGTGCCTTAGTGAAGTTCAACCCTCCGAAAAACCCTGTACACCCATGGGAGGAGCCAAAATCAAATTGGGAAAGGATTCATATTGATTACGCCGGTCCCTACAATGGATATCATTTTCTCGTATGTGTTGACGCAAGATCAAAGTGGGTTGAGGTGAAGATACTTTCAGCCGCTCCTACAACTTCCAGTACCATCAACCTCCTTAATAACGTTTTCTCTACTCATGGATATCCACAGATCATGGTTACTGATAATGCTACAATTTTTACCAGCTCAGAATTTAAATCTTATTGCACTAATCATGGGATTTTCCAAAAACTAATAGCTCCTGGACACCCAGCGTCTAATGGTCTTGCCGAAAGGACAGTACAGACTCTCAAGCAACGACTGAAGGCTCTTGAGGATGATCCTCGTTCAATCCATCTGAAGGTTCAGGATGTACTCCTTCACTATCGTGCTACGCCGCTATCTTGCGGTCAGTCTCCTGCAGAACGCTATCTCAATCGACCACTCAGAATCAAGCTCGATGCACTCAGACCTTATCATCCAACACACAATCAAGCCTCTTCATCTCCAGTACTCCGCACCTTCAAAGTGGGGGAGAGGGTTCAAGTGAGAGACTACTCACAGACTAATAAGTACATTTGGGGTTTTGGTACTATAAAAGAGAAGTTAGGCGTACTTCATTATATTGTGGAACTGGACTCTGGCCGAACCATCAAACGACATTTGGACCAACTCCGACATACATTGGTGAAGAAGGTCCATTTTGATCCTCAAATTGACTCTGAATCCAGGGAGCCTCAGGGAGCACAAATTCCCGGAGTGCCATTTGTTCCAGCTCGGGATGCTCCTACAATAGATACCCCGCCAAACCTACCGGAAATGCCATTGCCTGCTCCACCTCCTTCATCGTATGAACCACCCCGTCGTTCTGGAAGGGTTCGTCGACCACCTACACGTCTGGGAGACTATGAACTTTCAAATTAACGTTCTTCAAATTCTTCAGTTGTTTTTCAAATTCATGTTTCAAATTTACTCTGTATGAATCTAGGGACTTTTGCTGATGTTCAAATTTACATATTATTATCTAGTTCAATTTATATAGCTCATTTTAAAGTGGGGGAGACTGTTATGACCGCTCAATCCATGTACTGGGCAACAATGAACCTCCACCATTCCTTATCATGAATGTTATCTCCTAACCTCATCTTATGCTCGGATATCTACTTTTGCAACGTGACTCATGTACTTACCAGCTTTCGATAATACATTCCATCTTATTCAAATGCGTGCCTTTTATTAATATTAATTACCATAAGGCCACTTCATGCAGGTATGGCGGTGAAACGACGGTAGGCAGTTGTGCTCGAAATGTACTCGTATTCTGACGATGAAAGTGACGAAAAACAACAGGAATGGGACTTTCAACTTGATGAGGGAGTTGGTTATGTACCCAGAAAGGTACATACAGAATACTCCTAGTTACTCGTTTGTTTTGTTGATAAACCCAGAAAAAAGAAGATGAAGTTTGTTTTGTTGTTCATCGTTTGTTGGTTTACACTTTTAATATACTTTTTATTACTTTGAATACTTTTTTCTACTGTGGAAATACTGTAGTGTGTCAGACGTGTTTTTGTTCCATCTCAACAAGCGGTGCACAAGAAGCGCGCTTCTCCAAACTGACTCGAGCAGTGAGGAAGAGGTGAGGAGGTGAGCGCCCGTGCGTCGCCGCTCAAGTGGGAATTGAACCATTGAATTACATAGAGAAGGTGTCGAAGCGTCGTGCTTCTCACCTCGCCTGCACCGCGCGGCCGCTTGTCACCTCTTATGTGTGAATTGGGCCTAAGGCACGAGCCTTTTCAATAGCCTCGTCTAACGTCAATGTGCTGAATTCGAGTAGTCTCAAACGAATGTTCTGAGAGTTGATGCCCCGGATAAACGCATCCCGGACGTAACTTTTCCGGTGCATTTCAGCATCAACGGCTTGGAATTCGCAGTGTTTGCTGAGGATCTCCAGAGCTTGATGGTACTGGTCGATTGATTCTTCTGGAGCTTGCTTCCGGATCGCTAACTGATGCCTAGCAAATACCTCATTTGCCGGCTTGACGTAAATAGATTTTAGTATTGCTCTTGCTTCCTGATACGTACCTTTATCTGCTATAAGAAGATAGACTGAATGTGATACGTGATTGATAAGTAGCATCAACTTATTGGCATCGCCGGCTTCTCGAAACGATGAGATGAAATTTTCGAACGTCTTGAGCCAGTATTTCCACTCTTGAGCTGCCGTGGGCGAGTGAGGGTCGACATCAAACTTGTCGGGCTTCAAGAACTTGTCCATTTCTCGTTTTACTATGTTTTTGTTTTTATGATGAATAAATTGTTGTAAAAGTAAACCTTTAGTCAAGTAAGGCTTTATTCATCATAAAACACGGATTAATGAATTGAGAGAAATGGAATTTGAACATATGGTATCGAGGCGCAATTTAGATAACAAATAATTACAGTAGTAACTACCACACTTTTATTTTGTAAAATAAATAATATTTAGTTGTGATACACGAAACTTCTACACAAAGTACCTAAAAGGCTAACTAAACTACCATAATTCAGAAAAAACAGCATTTTGGTCAAAAGTGGATTTATGAAGTTTTGTAAAAAAGCTCCTGATTCCATTCATCGTTCTTCTGCCCAGGTTCGTGGATGGCAAAAAGGTAGCGTATATCGTCACCAGCGTCATCATCCTTTCCGTTGCCGGAAGATTCTCCTTGGGCTAATTGCTAAACAGTCTTTTGAGAGTTTTTCCTCAATTATAGTTTGGCAATCGAAGTCAACAATCACAAATTGAACCTGTTTGACCATCCCTTTGCTCTGAACCGGCAACCCTGCAACTCCAACTGTTTTGATTTGTACATCACCAAAGGCAACCCACTTAATGTTAGATGTCTGGAGATCATAAGTTCCTGGCAACTCATTCAGTTGGCTGAGTGACATAACACAGCATTGAGCACCTGTATCTTATTTCCATACTACCTGCACTCCATCAACGAGTAGCTCCTGATTCCATTCATCGTTCTTCTGCCCAGGTTCGTGGATGGCAAAAAGGTAGCGTTTATCGTCACCAGCGTCATCATCCTTTCCGTTGCCGGAAGATTCTCCTTGGGCTAAACAGTCTTTTGAGAGTTTTTCCTTAATGATGTTACCATGTTGACCATTACAGTACTTACTCAACTTCTGGACCCTAACTTTATATATTATTATAATTACGTTTATCTTGTACATAATAATTATGTATTGTAAACATGAGAGGAAACCAACAGCGGCTCAAACTTGAAACTTCTTAAGTCCAGTTCGGTATCACTTATTTTAATTATTATTGAAAATTTAGCTTCTCCCAAATTTTCATCTTAAGGAGGGAATTAAAATAATAAAACGCTTCCATCAGCAGAGCGCCCCTACTTTACTCTCCCAGGCTCGGTGCAGTCTCTTGTCATACGCGATACCGTTAGTTAGTAGCCGTGAATTTAATTTTTTATTACTTTTCTGTGAAGTTAATAAGTTGTTTGTGCAAATCAATAGAAGTTTTTTTTTTTCAAACCGTCCTACGTGATCTCCGAACATTTCTTATATATATTTGATTAGTTGTATTCGAATGACCAAGCTAGTCTTTTTTTTCCGTGTTTATTTTCTCACGACGTTTCGGCAATGGAACAAAGCCCTTTCATGAGATTACATGTAGAAGTGAAAATGTTTTACTAACGAACTATTGTAGAGAAGTGAGAAAAAGACTAGCTTGGTCATTGGAATACAACCTGCTTCTTCACATTAGTCAATCCCATCAACACTATTTGATTAGTTATATATAATTTTAACATCCTTCTAATAGGTGAGTGGGAGTTGATTTCATTCACCTAACTCACTCAGTAACTTGAGTAACTTGTTTCAAGTGAGGTTAGGTTAGGTTAGATTAGATTTGGTTAGGTTGTGAACCTCATGACCCCCCTCAAATCTGGATCCACCCCCAACAAAATAAACAATCACGTTGAAATAAATTTGGACGATATATTGATTTAAATAATTTCTTTCTTCTTCATTTCATAGCATGATAATAATTTCAAGCAACAATCTCCACGGCGTTCGCGTACTGGAACTCTCCAGATCGCTCGTACTCTGCCATGTCCAGCGCCACTTCGCAGCTGTCTCTGACGATCTGGCTCGGGTCGTTGAGATATTTCTTCAAGATTTGCGTACACTCGTCGGTTCCAATCGACCCGAGAGCTTCGGCGCATTCGTGGCGGACCATCTCGTGTTGGGTCGGGTCTGCGAGGGAAGCCGTCAGCATAGGGATGGTAACCGGGTTTTGAATTTGCCCAAGAACGAAAGCGACTTCGTGACGGAACAGGGAGCTCCCCACAGTTAGACCTGTAGGAATAAGAAAATGATGTGCGTCATTTCAAAGGTTGTTTGGAGTAAATGGAGCAGACACGAATGGAGGTGCACACTATGGTGGCAATAAAAAATCAAAGTTCGTATTTGACCACTAGAAACTCAATTTGGCAACGTTTTAGGCCAGTCGGACAAGCAGAAATGGCGTCTCATTGCATTTAAAGTAACTGTAAATTTCTGAAAAAATGTTCAGTTTTTCTTTTGTAACTCGAGTACCCTTAGGGGTAGAAACCTGTAATTGGTCTCATTCTGTAGATAATTTAATTGCGATCAACTTTTATTTCGATACTATTTTCGCTAAAACCAACAGAATCAAGGTTATTAAGAATTCTGGGGGTCAAGTCATGGATTTTTAAGAAAATGTGATTTTTTATTCATAGGTACCCCAAACAACCCACGAACAACGGCAGTCCATTGAATTGTTCGTTTCGCGTTTCCCAGCATCTTCCTTCACTCACTTACTTGTACCTACTTTGAAATTATTAAAGTACCAAAAAATGTCAACAGCTTTGAATTGATAACTTTGTGATTTACTTTACCCTCCTATGACATAACTGTACGCAAACTGTACGGGAGAGAGAAATACTACATAACAGACTGAGGGAGCAATGGATATTATTGATGAGGAAAGCTGTCCCATGCTGAACCAAAGCATCACGTATTAGGACAGGGGAATCTGTCTCACTGAATGGACTTTCTGGACGAGGTAACCCCATTCTGAGCAAACTATTCCACATGTCCATCCCAGCACTTCAATACCGCCTGAAATGTTTACTCAAGACTCAACTAATGTGTCTGTTCTTGATAAATCGACTCTAGGTGCTCTAAAACAAATATTGTTATCACAAAAATATGAATTTCTTTTTTCTTTTTCCAACATCAAATTCGTTTTCTGCCTCGTCTTCACTAATAACTAGTGATGGCCCACTTTCTGCCAATTTAGGCACACAACGAATACAGTCATGATAGGCTCAATAGCCCTTGTATAGTTCTAAAATCAGCCAAAATGAAGGAGATTTAGATAGGGGATAATTCGAGTTCTATTGAACCGATTTTAGATCTGAAAACGGCTATGGACGTAAAAAGAGCGTAGAATTTTCGGAAATTAGTCGAAATGAGTCATAATCAAAAATTGAGAAAGTTGCGATCGTTTTTGGTTTATTATCTTCGATAATGAACCATTGGAATCGCCCAAAGAAAAAATTTTTTTAACCCCCGCTCAAAATTTGTTGGTTTACGTTTCAAGATACGTAGATTCCGAAAATCGAATAAAAAAAAATCCGTCCGTCCGCCGTACGCCGTCCGCGCCACTTTGCCCAGTTAGCGTTGAGTTAAAATTACGAAATTTTTTTTATGGGTTTCGACCAACCCCACAATGGTCCTCGAAACTTTTCATAACCCTAGGTCAAGGGGAAGGGGTTCAAAACGAATTTTGAAATTTTGAAACTTTCATATCTCGAAAAATTTATATAGAACGGTATGTTTTTTATTTCATATTTAGATAGAGTTTGTTCCGTAGAATTTTTTAAGACCATCCGCAGCTTTGTACGACCAGCCGTTCGTTCACAATGACGGCTCAAAGATTGTGCCTCACAACACGATCTTGACTAAAACTGTTGAAATACAGGTCCATTTTCATACTAACAAGCTCTTTGGAACATCATATGGCTTAAGTGATGTCGAGTTTGTTGTTCTGAGGTGCGTTTCGTGCTACGGAAATGAAGGTAATTTCGAATGTTTGTTGGTAGGTACTTCTTTTATAGAAAAATTATTACCGACGTAGTATTAAAAACCCCAGAATTATATCGTATTAATTAATCATAATTAATAATAATTATTATTAATAATAAATACAAATTATTAATACCTAACAATAAATTATAATAATTTTCACTAGGTAAAATTGATAAAATTGACTTGATAAAATTGTTAATAATTAGTGATAATTGATAATAATAATTAATCTAACATTTAGGATCTAGACATTTAGACCTAGTGATCTAGACAGAAGGGTGATCTGTACAAAGAAGATAATGAACCGTTGTGTCAAGAATTTGCAGAGTTTTTACATTTCCAAGCCATTTTTTGAAAAACTGAGGTAGCTCTGCAATGCACTGCATCGTCCTGAGTCCAAAACAATTTTCAGATTTCAAATCGGTTAATTAGAACCGACCGAAACGCGATTTTACGGTGTAGGAGAGGCAAGGGGCTGTTCTCTTCGTCGAAAACGATATGGAAAATGGTACAAACACGGTGCGTAATAGGGTGGAGTTTGGACTACGTCCTAACTAAGAGTACCTAGAAGGCAACAAGGCGATGATTTGGGGAACCAGTGAGTGGGGGAAGCCTCACACATCGTCCGGTCCCACTAGGCCCCTCTAGTATATTGAGCATGGAAGAAGGAAAGGAACGCCCACTCTGTGTTAAAGATTGTGCTGGGAGGATACTATACTATGGATATTATATTACTTGTAGCGGCACCTGCTGGAGGCAGATTGAACTATCCGTCATATTAAGTTTGTCACAAATATCATAGATAGCGCTGATCACAAAAGTAGGAAAATTCCCGCCAAAGTTCGAATAAATTATACCAAAAAGCTTTGCTGAATAATTCTTAAATAATATTTAAATAAATTAAAACCTAACTACATATTATGTTGTTAGGTTTTAATAATTCTAATAATAGTTAGGTTTTAGGTTACTTGTAGGTACTTCTCGCACCTACATAGATTATGGGAAGGCGAGGAAAACACGATAAAATTATATAGTGAGGCAAATAAAATGTATTTTAGCTACACGCGCCTTAAAAAGTCACATCCATACACGCAAGCGGCCCTCAGTGCCGCAATTCCATTTTTAACCATTTGTCTCATGTTAACAGCAATATGATATTCTCAATAGGGTGAATACGTCAAGGCAATTATACAGAAACGACTGAGTAACAAATAAAAACCAACTCACTGTTCATTTCAATATTAGGTAATAGCAAATAAAAATCAAGAATAGCAACATAGGTACAAGTAACAGTAATGAAAAAGTAGGCAATGTAAACAAAAATATTCAACTCGTTTCCAGAAAAATTACAATAACTCTACACTAGAGCAAGGCAGATAGGTAGGCACCTAAGAAGACTTGACGAAAATTTTCAAAACTAGTACAATCAACAAAATAGGTACAATAAAAATTCACTCCTGGCAACCTATACTTATTATAGCTTCGGTAGTTTTATCCATAAAAGTAGGTAGGTAACTAAATTATTCATTTTCACACCGTACCAGTCTTCATTGTCGTTGCCTTCAACATATTGATGCTAACTAATAAAAAGGAAAAAGTACTTACAAACTTAGAACCTTATTTAAATAAATATTTACAATTTATACAATTTGTTTATTGTCAATCGTTTCTGGGATATTGGGTCGTGCAGCTTGCGATTAAGCGACCTCACCTCCCAGAATATTTCTCCAGGGTGATTCCCATTTGTTTAATGACGCTCCTATTCTTTGCCCCCTGGTCACATACAATGAGTTTTATTACAAGGCCAACAGATGTTAGTTGGTCAAGGCATTGGTACAATGCTTCGTTGATACAAGTTGCAGGTTCTCCACTTGACGTAAGCCAGTGGCCAACAACTTGTTTCCACGAAGTCACCGTGCCTTTGACCATGGCAACTAACGCCTGGTCAGCTAGTACAGGCTTTCGGGAGAAACCCTTATCGACAAGCCCAACAATACTATCATGATGAGGTTCGTAATGAAGATTTTTTTTAATAGAAACTTCATCAAACACTAGGGTACATAATCTTTTCTGCTCAGACCACTTTGGGACTTCATCCTTCAAGAAGTCGATGATATTATGTACCCCGGTATTGAGTGGAATCGTGGCTTGGAACCTCTTCAAAGTCGTTTTGCTGGGCAGTAATAGAATTTTTCTGAGGAATCTATAGGACCGGGGGGAATGATAATATAAGCTCATCTTTCATCTCCCCAGTCCACCTCCTCCCATACTTATTTTTCGCAAACATAGTTAATTAGTTAATTATTATGGCTTATTCATAAATTGAGATGCAAATTGCGCAAGCTGAGCAGCAGTTGTTGGTCTGACTCGTCTCGTTCTGAGAAGCTGAGTTCGAAGGCGGCGACACTCCTTTCTGGCGTGAGTCAACTGCCTCTTGAGTCTTGCCTCTTTTGAGTGCGCAGATCGGATATCTGAAAATGGGTTGAACGTACATCATTTAAAAATGCAATGAACACACGTTAGCTAGTATAAAGAAATGAGAATGTAACAAGATGCAGGAAGTAAGAACAAAGAAACTAATGTGTACCTTGGTCACCTGAGAGGGGTCTCGCTAAGGATGGAACTACTGCTTCTGAAGACAGAAATAAGGAACGTCGAGGAACTCCTGCAAACAAATGAAATTGAATCTGTAAAAGTAGGTATTTTGTGAAATATTGTGGCACAAGATTTGGAACAAAAATTTCGTAGTAGAACGGATAAATTATAAATTAAGTTCAATACCAGATTGTAATTTAACAAACCCGCCACTCTCTCTGCAACCATTGTTCTAAAAGAAGGCCAAATTGAAATGTAAATGAAGTCAAAACTGGTGAACACACAATGTGTCATGAAATCATATTACACATAGAATGGGCCTGAAAAGGCACACCAAGAAATTCTCGTAAAAACTAAATAATGATCAACGCAGACTACTCACTTTGGGTAGATGTCGACGGAATCACAAGCATTCCTTGGCTAGAGACACGTCTTCCCTCATCCTCCAGTGAATGGGACATTGAAAAATCTGAAATAAGAATTGGAACAAAATTAGATCGTTAATCATGCGCTGGTGTCAATGATTGTGCGTGATGTGCTGACTGCAGGGGTTACATAATTTCTTCCTTGGTTTTTCTAGTCTAATAGTGAAATGACCGAAGCTCAACACGGGGAAATGTTGAGCGTCGGTCATTTCACTATTAGACTAGAAAAACCAAGGAAGAATATATTATATTTTAATATTTTAGATTTTATTAAAATCTATAAGAATATAGCTCACCATGTGATGAAACATCTTTTGCTCCCTCGTTGCTCCTCTGCTCGTCCTGTGGTGTAGGAACAAAGGGAGAATCTGCAATATTAGTATATAAAATGATTTATAAAGAAAGGAATGGTATTGTGGTAATAAAACGAGTTGAATTGATGTGTTCACTAAGTCCCTCACTCATTGCCTAATTCCCTCACCAGCATGATTTTTATCATGATCGTGTATCTCTTTAAATACGCATTTCTTTGAACCAAATTTTCATGTGCATGATCAGCAACCTGTTTCAAAACGAAATGGAGGATAAAAAAAAATTTTCGAGTGACTTAATTTTTATGGAATTGGGAACTCGAATTTCCAACGAAATGGGAGAACGACCCAGATAGGTAAGCTTTAAATAGTATAACAAACGTCTAAAATCATAGAATGTCACCCACCGTTATAACGGCGATAACCTCCTTTTTTGACATTTTATGTCTTTACTCTGGCACATAGGTAACTCGAAAAACGTTACACAAAAATCGACCAAATACACAAAAGACAGACAGATTATTACACGTTTTGGTTTATTATCTTCGATAATGAACCATTGGAAACTTATATGAAGCTTGCATTCGTGTTGACAATATAAATTATTCAGAATGCTAAATAAATTATACCGCAGCTTGTCAGCCACGCACTCCGCAGTGGTTAACGTAATATGGTTAGGTAAATCGAGAGCTATCCAACGAGTGGTGAACGATTTTTGTACGATGATAACTGGAGAAGATAAAGTTCCGTAGCAACGAATCGGTTGTAAGCGAAAATCATCAGACATTTTCGTGACGAGTTCGTGTGACGCTTTTTTTTGTGTATGTGCCAGAGTAAAGACATAAAATGTCAAAAATAAGTCAGAATTCCATAGGTACGAAAGATATTTCTCGACGTGTACACAACACAACACAAACGTATCACTATTGAAAGCTGAAAATGACAGCCAGTACAACTTTTACTTAAAACATCTTACTTTTCAGCATCGGACGGTGGAATATGCAGAGTGGTGAACGATATCCGGGGTTCCGAGGAAACTTTTTTTCGTTTTTACGATGTATTTGAGTCGACAATTGCTCTTCTTGAAGGTCCATTCGAACTCAAATCACAGAAAACCCTACTATACTATAGACTGGCCGCACCATAAAATTGAACACTTTCTAGGCGTTTTGCCTGCCTCGAGGGCAAGCCTTTTTTAACACTTCCCTAGGTATCAAAAATAACTAACTGAATACAACTAAAACTAACAAATACAACAAGCAGGCAACTAAAAACGGATGTATGAAGGGCTGTAAAGGTTTGTTTGTGTGTAGAGTGAACGCTTGGAACGTAAAAGGAAGATGGCGATCATGGATGGCGATTTTACATCTGACTGGAAAAACGGCCAACACCTGTTTAGCTAGCGCATCCTAGCGATCCGGGTTTGACCAACTAAACTTACGCGTGCTTCCAGCAGGTAGCAATACTTACAAAGTGGGCACAATTTCCCCTACCTAGTGGGCGTTCCTTCTCCTTTCTTCCATGTATATTGAGATTGGTCCCTATCCGCAGCGTTTCTGACCCTCGAAAACATCGAAGTATGCCAATAAGAGAGCCGTCTACATTGAACCAACCATGATACATTATGTTGGTACAATCTGTATACTTACTAAAATCTTCATTTACTGGTATATAAAAGAAGTACCTACTCATCTTCCTGTATATTTTGAAATTTATACTTTCTTCACCCTATCACCAAAGCTTGAAAAAGATAGGTAGTATTGCAATCGGCTTGAAAACCAAATTTCGAAATGACTTCCGAAAAATTCCTTATCAACATATAAACCCGTTTCAGAACATTCTAAACAAATTTCTGTGTGTGTGTATGTGATTATGTATGGAAGTCGTCACGATTGCGGCCGGTAGGAAGAATACATTTTTATAATGTAGGTAGTTTCTTCATAATATTTTAATTATGGTTTATAAAATAGTTTTATCGTAATATTGAGATATACTCAATATTATACAATACACCACATTACTAAACAAGTAAACTTGTACAATAATATACAAGTATACTGTACAATATTATATGGTAATAAACAACGCCATTCTTTTGCCCGCTGTTCGAATCAACTTGCAAAGGGAAGTGGTTCCCCAACCTCATTGGGATCATCTAATGGGTTGACGTTTCCAAGGAAACGAATGATGACCTTGGTTTACGTGCTTTGATGCCTACCGGCGCGACGCCCGCCCGTTTGTTGCCCCCTTCTCCCTTGCCGCGATTCCTTTATCACCTCCACCCCTTGCCTCTCCCATTCCGTAAAATCGCGTTTCGGTCGGTTCTAATTAACCGATTTGAAATCTGAAAATTGTTTTGGACTCAGGACGATGCAGTGCATTGCAGAGCTACCTCAGTTTTTCAAAAAATGGCTTGGAAATGTAAAAAAACGATCGCAACTTTCTCAATTTTTGATTATGACTCATTTCGACTAATTTCCGAAAATTCTACGCTCTTTTTACGTCCATAGCCGTTTTCAGATCTAAAATCGGTTCAATAGAACTCGAATTATCACCTATCTAAATTTAGGGTCGATGGTGCAGCCATCTATTGAATTTTCTTACAAGTTTTTTTTGGGCTATTGAGCCTTAACCAACGAATACGGGCATGAGAGTATTAACCTACAAATTTTGTAGGTTCCACGACCATCAATTGACACAATTTCGTACCTTTGGCAACACTTTGTAATTTCGAAGGGTTCTTTATATTTTGGATTGAGTTTTGTCTGCGTTCCGTTCTTCATTTTTCAGAAGAACCAAATCACCAACTGCCAAATCACCAAGTCAAACTTAGACTTATCATTAGGGATGGGGTTTCGGTTTTACCGGTTTTTGGGAAAAAATCGAAACCGAGAACCGATCGTCCAAAGTCGGTTTTTTCGGTTTTCGGTTTTTTGTCTGATCGACATTAATAAATTTATCTTTATTGATCGTCTACGTTGTAAATCAAAGCACACAATTAGTTATAACTAACGGTTTCAGATGTTATTCCTTTCTGCTTTTAACATTTACAGTTCAATTTATGAGATTCACAGGTTTTAGTAATAATTTTTGTTTTTACAAATACTCGGCATCAGCATCGAGTGTTGCATTACGATTACAACACAATGAAAGAAGAGGATCATGATTTATCTGATTAAATGTATGCTGTTGGATGTATTTTATAGTAAACAATATTCAATACATTTTGTGATTTTTTTATTACCTACTTGACTTAGTAATTTTTTGTATTTTATTTTATTAATTGTATACTAATTGAAGTTCCAATTAGAGTTGCTTTGGCCCAAAAACCGGTTCTAAGCGCAACTGTAAAAAAAACCGAAAAAACCGAGAACCAGGAACCGATTTAAAAAAAAAAACCGAATCGAAACCGAACCGGTAAAAAGTGCAACCGACCCATCCCTACTTATCATACTCAGCACTATTCCCCATTTCCCGACTAGCCTGTGCTTCTGAAGTTCCAGTAACCTCCTCTACTGCAATGACGAGTTCCCTAGGTCCAGATATTCGACAAAACATGAGTTCTAAGGTAACATTTAGTAACTATAGTAGCTAACCACATCTGTAGGTCCTACAGCTTACTGCCAAGAAGTATTATTATCGAACTCTACAACTGTCAACATATCTTTCAAAACTCTCATCTGTCATATCTTTCAAAACTTTCTACCTGCCCATTACTTCTGCTTGCCCCAGTTGCAATGAAATGCAACTCAATGTGGGATTGAGCACGAAAATCCTTGACGTTTTTGTTAGAGGAAGATCTACCCTGATCAACCACTAACAACGTTGAGGGTCCAAATAGATATTTAGAATTTTTGAGTGCACGAATTGCATTATTAGCATCTAAATTTTTAGTATGCATCAACAGAATGTATTTAGTGAGTCCATCAACAAACACAAACGTATATTCTTTGCCATCGCTCTTTCCACTGTAATATCGAGATGGACAGTGCGCCAGGGAATATTGAATATTGGTCTTTGGAATGGTGTGCAATTGGATTTGTTTGGCACCAGAATCCGATTTATACAATTCACATGTCAGGCGATTCTCCACAAATTTCCTAGTGAACTTAGCCATGTTCTGAAACCAATAATAGGTTTACAAGATTTCTACTGTATTTTCCCGACCCATATGGAAGAGGGAATTGTGAACATTATTGACAACAGCCCACTTGAAACTCGGCTCTGGCATGGTGGGTCCAAGTTACAAGTTATTGGTTGATAATATACGAAAAATACATCATTCTTAAAACCAATGCTTGATGTGTTCACTTGACTTTTGTGAGTTATTACAGGTTATTTCATACAGCGTTGTTAAAAAAGAAATTGAAATTACCATGATTTTTTCCAATAAACTTTAGGAAGAAAGTAATTGCAATTACCATTACCCTCCCGATAATGGGAATGGTTTGAAGCAATTAGGTACCTACTTATTCCAATTCCATGGAATGGTTTTCTCAATTACCATTACTAGTCTTGCAATTACCCAACGCTTGAAGGTAATGCGAATGGAATTCCCAATCCCCCTACCCATTACACGAAATTTCGTATGTATATTACGTAGGTATGAGAATATGTCATAAAGTACCCTAGGTCCCCCCTCCCACTGGAAGATTTTAAATGATTTTACGATTATAATCTACAAGCTTAAACGAAAGCTGTTGCTAAAGGGAGTTGAACAATCTATGTTAAAAAATTCCAGGGGGGGGGGGGGGGTCAGGATATTTTCCGACCTATTCTCATACCTACGTAATATACATGCCAAATTTCATCAAATTCGTGTGATGGGAAAGGGGGTAACTCCATTCCCATTACCTACCTTCAGGTAATGGGTAATTGTAAGGACGCGATAAGCGATGGGGTGACATTTTGGTTTATTATCTTCGATAATGAACCATTGGAATCGCCCAAAGAAAAAATTTTTTTAACCCCCCCTCAAAATTTGTTGGTTTACGTTTCAAGATACGTAGATTCAGAAAATCGAATTAAAAAAAATCCGTCCGTATGCCGTACGCCTTCCGCGCCACTTTGCCCAGTTAGCGTCGAGTTAAAATTACGAAATTTTTTTTATGGGTTTCGACCAACCCCACAATGGTCCTCGAAACTTTTCATAACCCTAGGTCAAGGGGAAGGGGTTCAAAACGAATTTTGAAATTTTGAAAATTTCATATCTCGAAAAATTCATATAGAACGGTATGTTTTTTATTTCATATTTAGATAGAGTTTGTTCCGTAGAATTTTTTAAGACCATCCGCAGCTTTGTACGACCAGCCGTTCGTTTACAATGACGGCTCAAAGATTGTGCCTCACAACACGATCGTGAATCAAACTGTTGAAATACAGGTCCATTTTCATACTAACAAGCTCTTTGGAACATCATATGGCTTAAGTGATGTCGAGTTTGTTGTTCTGAGGTGCGTTTCGTGCTACGGAAATGAAGGTAATTTCGAATGTTTGTTGGTAGGTACTTCTTTTATAGAAAAATTATTACCGACGTAGTATTAAAAACCCCAGAATTATATCGTATTAATTAATCATAATTAATAATTATTATTATTAATAATAAATACGAATTATTAATACCTAACAATAAATTATAATAATTTTCACTAGGTACTTGATAAAATTGTTAATAATCAGTGATAATTGATAACAATAATTAATCTAACATTTAGGATCTAGACATTTAGACCTAGTGATCTAGACAGAAGGGTGATCTGTGCAAAGAAGATAATGAACCGTTGTGTCAAGAATTTGCAGAGTTTTTAAGATTGTTACCTAATATTTTCGTGCAAGAGACTGAATTGTAATCCTTATGAGACTGCTCCTACAAGAAGTTTCGTACCAAAGAATGTACCAGCTCATAATATTGCCTAGGTAGGTTGGTGCCTACCTCATTAGCAAATGCAAAGGTAGGTAGATATTTTTAAAAAAAACATTGGAAATTTGCCATTGCTTGGAATGTGATAATGGTAACCATGACAGTACCTGATTGTATTATTTGCAAAATCAATGCACAATTTTCTGTTGAATCTTGAATTTTTTTGCCCATTTTCGTTTCAAATCTGATTAACCGTATAGCATAACTGCTAGAATATTATGTCAGCATAGCACAGCTCAACGAATTTAACCGCAGTGGGGTGGAATACCTATTTTTGTACATCTTAGCGCTGAAGGGTCATCAGTAAGGCCAGAAAATATTTAAAAACTAAATTTTTCGTTAAAGTCGGGAAATCAGTTTTTTTCCTCTCCTTAAAAGTGAGGGATATTGAGTTATGCTATTCTGGTTCTTAGCCGTCGTGATACACCATTATTCTAATGGAACTAACCTTTCGACAAACCCAATATGCTCTCAGTTGTGTTGAGATTCCTCAGGGAGAACATGGCTTTATACCGTTTGAACAGGCTTTGCTTCTCGTCTAGTAATACTGACAATAGATCTTCAATGGAAGAGGTCTCTTCTTCTGGGGGAGCAGGATCGATTGAATCGTAAACAGAATCACCAATCTGGGATTGGGTTTTCTTCTTATTCAGCCACTCGATCCGTTGAATGGCCAGTTCGCAGGTTTCAGCGACCGGCTCCTCAGGATCCAGCCGGTATTTTTGTAAAACGTCGAATACTTCGGCGCTCCCAATAGCCCCCAGAGCTTCACCTACATCAACAAATTGAGTAATTTTTCATTCAAAAGAGAAAAGTTAAGATGCACAATATACAGGGTGCATCGCAAGTAGATGACAATACGCAAGATGGAGAAACTAGATCAAAAATGTAGTTGATCTCATTCCGTTCCACAGATATTCCCTTTCAAAGATTATTCCGAGAAACCCGTGTTTTTTATTGGAAACCTCAATTTTCTCTGCTTTCCCAAATTTTTTTTTCAACGTCCCAACACAGGTTTGAAATCAGCATTAAATTTCCTTCAAGTCTATTACACTCACAATGTTCACAAATTTCTTTTTAAGCCGCAATAACAGATCAAGAAATAAAAATTTAAAAAAAAGTGTAGTTAGCGAAAAAGTTTCGAGGATCACTACTCTTCCAAAAATAATCCTGCAAGTTATCGAATCTCACAAAAGTTGAGAAATTTAATTAAAACTGCAATTGTCTCTCAATTTCGGAATGGGAGGGAGGAAAAATATGTCATGCTTATCTTGTTGGATCTTATTTCCACTAAATTTAATTTATTTTTCATGTAAATCACAAAGATATCTACTAGGGAGGTGATTGAAACCTAAAAGAACGTGAGGAACGTCTGGCATGATGCGAGTTTTTGTTTACTTCTCATGGGCTATCTTCGCATTAATGTTTGTTAACCTTATCCCACGCATTCTTCGTCTGCCTACTTTGAGTTGTCAATAATAAATAATTGGCAATATCGTGCAAATCTTCAGAATATTAAGTTTCGATTCGAGTTCAAGAAGTACAATGCAAAAGACACAACTGAAGAGTACGTTGATACGATTTTCGCAAATGAGGCTGCACGAGGCAACATCGCAGTATTTTCCCCAGTCGGCAAAGATATCCAGACCGAAGAACTATTGAAAACTCTTAAATTATTAATATTTACAACACAAACTAACAGGTAAACTAACAGTAATTATTGTTTTTTATGTGTTATGTTTGCAGTAATGCAAACATAACCCATAGTAAGTAAACAAAAACTTCATTAAAAAAATCATGCCAGACGTTCTTCACGTTCTTTTAGGTTTCAATCGCCTCCCTAGTAAATATGTTTGTAATTTACTTGAAAAAATAAATTAAATTTAGTGGAGATAAGATCCAACAAAGCATGACATCAGTTTTTTTCCCTTCCCATTCCAATTGCATTCTGAAATTGAGCGATAACGGCAGTTTTGAGTATACCGTTGGAAAGGTAATTGCATTTCACAACTTTTGTAAGATTCGGCAGCTTGCGGGATTATTTTTGGAAGTTTTGGATTGTTTTTGGCTTATTGACCGTTATTTATTTGGAGAGACTGGGTCGAGGAAAAAATACCTACCAACGTAAAAGCTTGGAAAACATTCTCTCTCTTTTTACACCAAACCTCCTACAACTCTCCAAAGAAATTTCCTAATCTGTTATTGCGGTTTGAAAAGAAACTTGTGAACATTGTGAGGGCAAAGAAAATTTAATGCTGATTTCAAAACTGTGATGGAACGTTGAAAAAAAAAAAAAAAAAAAAAAAAAAAAAAATCAAGTTTGGGAAGCCAAATATACAAACATTTCTCCCTTACTGGGAAAAACCTCTGATCATGGATATGTCTCTTAGCTAACTATAGGTCGTTTAATATTCACTACAAAATTTGTATTTAATACTTTTAATTGGGTTTAGGAGCCACCCAAAACCGTTACGAAAAAATTCTTATGATTTTCACGTACAACCAAGCCGTTGGTAGGGAAATGGAACTTCCGTAGTGTTCATCGCACAGAAATCTTTCACCAATTTTTGGAATCGTCTGCTTTTTTAGAAAACTTTCATGATACTCGCTACCCTCTCCAACCACCGGAAGTGTCCGAAAAAACGTTACAATGTTTTTTTTACTTTAATTTAAAATTAAATTGGTTTTGATGACGGAAATTTTTGACTGACCCCCAGACAATAGACATATCCATGTCAAAATGTGGGAAAACAGAGAAAATTGAGGTTTCCAATAAAAAACACGGTTTTCTCGAAATGATATCGAGGGTGAAGTGGCAACAAGGCCTACCTGAGATAGGGCTAGTCAACATGGCCTAAGTGTTTTTTAAAAAATTTACAGGAGAACAACTTACGGGATGATGAATAATTTTAATGAATTTTAATTTGAACCCCGCTGAATAAAAAAAAGTCAATATGCCCAAAAATGTCAGTTAGGCCGTGTTATTCTACACTATTTGAGGTAGGCCATGTTATTCTGCACTATTTGAGGCAGGCCATGTTGACCAGCCCTATCTCAGGTAGGCCGTGTTGTTCAGTCATATCTGAGGTAGGGCGTGTTGCCACTTCACCCTCGATATCTGTGGAACGGAATGAGATAGAGACATGCGGTTGGCGGCGTTTAACTACATTTTTGATCTAGTTTCTCCATCTTGCATATATGCAAGAGGATATGAGGATATATCCTCATTTACTTGCGATACACTCTGTATAGAAATCACTGATTAGCACAAACATTGGTGAGTTTTACAAGAAACTTACCTGCTTCGTGCCTAGTGATGGGACTCATAGACGTGTCTTCCAAAACTTTTATCAGAATCGGTACAGCATTTTCATCTTGCATCTGCCCGAGGCAATAAGCGAGTTCGTGCGTAAGTAGGACTGAAGGGTCAGAGAAACACTTTGCAATCTCCTGGATCGCATCTTGACCGCCGATATTTCTCAACGTGAATAAAGCTCTGAACCTCTGGTGTAAAGGTACGTTGGGATCGTTCAGGACTTTACCCACAGGCGCGATCTTGGACTTGAGGTCTTCCATCCTGAAATTGCGGTAATTATATTCAAAGTAATTAGGGAAACTATCAAAAAGCCTTATCGCGGTTGTAGATGTGAAATCAGTTATTGGGTCATTTCAACATTATGGTACAATCCAGCCTCTTTTTTTTCGCCAGTTCAAGTTTGATTTTTTTCTAGTTTTTTGGCGTAAACCTTTTCCTCTTGAGCTTCCAGCTGATGATTTGTAAACGTTCTAGGGAGATTGTTAAAACCCATGTGACACACATAAAAAATAATAAATCAGTAGCTAAACTTGTAAATTGGCACGAATCAAAAATTATCCATGTAATTCAAGGTATAATTGAGTGATTGAGCCTTTTCTAAATATTTAAATAGTCCATTTAGTTTATGAAAAAGTGATGTGAACTTCCGAGAGTTGCCATGTGACAGGTCTAGGGAGATAGAAAACAGGGGTTTATTAATTAATTAAAATAACTAATTAAACAAATATTGGCAACATAAGTCAAGAATTGTAATCATCTTACACCTATAGATCACATAGCTTTAAGAGCCACCTGTGTGGGACGAAGCGTTGAAGCACAATCTTCATGTGACAGGCGATTGTACCATAATTTTGAAATGACCCTATTAGACCATAGTTATTGGGATTCTCTATAAAATTGAATCCAATTGGTTCAGGTTAAAGTTTACGTTGCATTGTGAAGATTATTCGATAGGGTAAAAAAAAAGAAAATTGTTGTGATAAGAAAGGAAATAATTGTTGTGATAAGTTCCAACCTCCAGGGTGAAACTTGGAGAGAAGATAAGGTGAAGGTGCCTGACTCCTTGTTCCTAAATAGAGTTCTCAACACTATGACAGCTGAATACTATGAATTCATTAATGCATGGGAGTCTGTTCCAAAGGATTAACGAAAACTTGAACACCTAAGGGAAAGGTAGAAAAGAGATTGGAAGGACGAGGGAGAGCAAATGACTTGTGTGATCAGGTACTGTGCAAATCAAAAAGACTCTAGTCCTAACTTGAAGAAACCTAATCAAGAGTCCAAGAAACCAAAGGTTGTTGACAAGTCCAAGTACAAGTGTTACAAGTGTTTGGAATTTGGCCATTTCTACAGAAGAAGAGTGAAAATACAAGAAACGCAGCTTTTCTTGGAGACAGCTTTCAGATAAGTGTCCTGAAAATATTTGGATTGCTGATTCTGGAGCAACTCAGCATATGTGTAGGAACAAACACTGATTTTCCTCATTTGAGACATTTGAGAATGAGAAAAATATAAAAATTGGGAATGGACAAACCATGAATGCACTTGGATGAGGAACAATCAACGTAGAAATGCTCGTAGGAGGAAAATTGGAACCTGGTAGTTTGCACAACGTCTGGTTAGTTCCACAAGTAGAAAAGAACGTGTTTTCCTTAAGTACAGCATTGGACAAGGGTTATAATATAATATATTATGTCGGTCTTGAAAGAAAGTAAATGCAGCCATAAAGATGGAACTCTGAAAGCAGAAACAAGAAGGGTGAATGGTCTATTCATCATGAACATGAGAGTTATCTCAAGTGTGTCTGCAGAGAGTCACATTGCAGTTGAGCAAGACCTTTAAGTGTAGCACATCGATGTATATACCTGGATCGCTCCCTCAGAGCTGAGAAAACGGTCCGTCGGGTTGAGCCGCTTCCCCCACTCTGAGTGGTGTCGCGCGCCGTCTCACACAAGGCAATCCCGTATACCGTTCTGTTTTTTTCGCTTTATGTTGACCTTATTAATGATAGTGTTCACGGAATCACCTCGAAAGACGCTCCAGACACTCTTAATTTCCAGCCACATTGTTGATGAGGGTAATTGACCGGATTATTCCACTTCTTAGAAATTGTTAACCGTTGCAAACGCAGTAATGGTTTTCATCTCATATTCATCTCCTATTTGTTGAGCATTTTTTGTCTCAAAGATTATAATCATTTACATATTCAATCGAAGGGAAGGGTAAACAAAGGGATTCAATTATCGGAGTCGCATTATGGTGTGTATTTTATCAAGTCCCTGTAGGTAAGTGTGTATTTATCAGGTAAGTATACAAGAAAATGTATGAAAGGTACACAAGAAAAAAGAACTAATTATTGGAACGAATAAATTTAAAAAAAAACATAGGTAATATATTACCATAATAATCAATTACTATAGTAATCAATAAGGTAACATAGTAAATTAGGTAGGTATCTCAAATATGGTTGAACAAAATAAGCTTATTAAGTCTCTGGCGTAGGCCTTGTTTGGGAGCAGTTATTAATTTTTCTGTGGCATCTTTAGCTATTTTGTACCGGGCCACTTTAAAAACCAATTTACTAATCACCTTTATAAACATTAAAGTATTATTATTCTCTTCATTTGAATTATGGCCCTGGAATACTGTATTTTTAAAGAAATTACAAGCTTTGATTGCTAATAATTCAGTCGTACTGTTGTGATGAGGGGGTCTTGCACCAATCCATATAAAAATTTAACAATTCTAAAAACATCTGGAGACGCTCTCTTCAATTTACCTTTTGATATAAAATCAGTAAAATGTGTGTATTTGGAAAGATCGTTATTGTTAGTAGTTAATAAATTACTACATTCATAACAACTAACGTATCTTTAAATAATATAAAATATTTTCTTTAAAATATGAATTCCTTTGGATCATAGAGGCCAGAGCTTTAACATCAGTGAAGTCATCTTCTACATCCACATCTGTTTGAACATTTGAGTTAGAAAAGTTGAATATGCTGTGTTGATGGGTCAAAAGACAAGCAATTACTTTGAGCTGACGCTCTTACGCTATTGCGGAACATCAACTTCCGGATCGTCCATGTAAATTGCTGTACAATGGGATTATTATTATTCCCATTCTAGCACGTATACCTACATGAAAAAAGGAGTTCTAAATGGTCCTACGACAATTTGTATATAAGTAAATAATTGAACCCGTCTATATTTAACAATGTGTGTCGCAATCTTTTCAAGGCAACAATATTGGAAAGAAACCCCAATGCAAAAGTTTTCCTTGGATGTTCTAATATTGGTACACCTTCAGCTTTAAGTACAGATATAAATTTGACCGCATCCTCAAACATAGAATCATGGACTTCTGCATTTGATAGTTTAATAGGGCCTTTGCTCCCTCTCCCGAAAGGATCCCTACTGTTCATTAATCAAATAATTTGTCTATTAGGCGAATAAACTCAACAGTTTCCCCACTTCCTCTAAAATCAGGGTGATTCTTGAGGCACAAAAATTCTATTGCGTCTGCAACGCTGCAACTAAGCGTTTGAGCCGCAACAGATGAAATTATATTTTTTGTTCTCATCCTTTTGTTTGGACGAATTGCTGCAACCGTAAGCGGCGCAAAACGTGCCCATGGTGTATTACAATGAACTGCAACTTGAAAACACTCAAGAATCACACACAAAAAACACACGAAAAGTGAAATTGAGGCGAAGAGAGCGCGAAAGATAAACTTCTAACGTGAAGGCTAATGGGGTGACTGACGTTCTATACCACTCTGAGTGGGGGAACGCACCGAGGGGTCGGACCGAAAACCCGACCCTCCCAACCACAGCAGAGCGCGATCCAGGTATATACATCGATGGTGTAGCATGAACGAATGGGCCACCAAAACAGGGGACATATTGTGAAATGTCTCACAATGCAATAATATTATAAGCTGAGTCTGTGCATTTTACCAATAACACATGCATCACAAAGCTCATTTTTGTCACTGCCAGTCACAGCAATACAATGTGACGTCGTCATTGTCAATACATCATATTATGATGTATTGACAATGACGACGTATTATGATGTATTGACAATGACGACGTCACATTGTATTGCTGTGACTGGCAGTGACAAAAATGAGCTTTGTGATGCATGTGTTATTGGTAAAATGCACAGACTCAGCTTTGGCACCATGCTGTAAAATCACCCAACGGAAGCCGTTTCTTTGTGGTATTCAAGGATGAATTCATATACCAAATATAGAACCGTGTATTGCCTGAAAGAAAAATCTGAAGTTGCTGAGAAATTTAAGCAATTGGAGGGTCTCACGGCAACTTCCCACATCGTAATTTGGGCGACTTTTCAGCAGAGCCAAAAAACCATCTGCCAATGACTATGTTTACTGAGTAATTCAGTAAAATAAATCGATAGATTTAGTGTTAACAAACTTAGGTACCTAATTATGTTGACGGATGTCGAGGGACGGTCAAATGACAGATAATGACTTTCTATCGTTAGGACCAAAGTTTTGTCTTACATTTTCTAACTTCAAAAAAAAAAATCATTTGACCGACCCTCGACATCCCTCAACATCATTCTTACTGACGGTAAAAAAAAACACACACACTCTTAGGTACCTAACTTATACTCGATCCGCCGGGGGAAGACGCTTCGAATGGTATGCATAACTCATTTCGGCCAAAAGTGACGATGTGGGGTGTTGCCGTGAGACCCTCGAATTTCTAGCTGAAATCAAGAATGTCGGTCATGTAGTGTTGGAATTACTTACAGATAATGGAAAAGAGTTCATCAATAGAGATGTTCAGCAAATTACCAAGGAGTATGGTTTACAACACAGAACTTCAATGCCGGGAAATCGTACGATTGTTGAGTGTGCAAGAACAATGTTGAGTGCTGCTAATATTCCCTAGATTTTATGGGCTGATGCAGTGATAACACCTGCTTATGTACTGAATCGAAAAGTCCATCTCCAATTGAAGACTTCACAAGTGGTTGTTTCAAGAGATGTGGTCTTCAAGGAAGAGAAGACCTCTGCTGCTACTTTTGAATATTATGGGGTAGATCCTGGAAACCCCGAAGAGAACGCATCCAGTGTTTTGGTTGTGGGACTAAATAATAAAAAGGGTGCAGAAGAAGAAACGGCAGAAGATGGAGAAGAATCAGAAGGCAATTCATCATCAAGTCATGAAGTGGAAGAGGAAATATGCTCTGCGTGATCGATCAAATGTGAAGAAACCATCTAACTTGGAAGACTATGCTATGTTGGCTCACATAGAACCTACAGCGAGGCCATTGAAGGGGAAGAATCAACACAGTGGATTCAAGCTATGGAAGAAGAAATGCAAGCTCTTCGTGAGAATTGTGAGAACGGTGTTCATTGCTTTTCCGAGTTTGTTGAATAACATTCAACATACGACAGATATATTATATCTGTCGTTCTTGTGATTTTCTCTAATCAAAACTCTTTTCATTTAATGACTATAATCACGTGATGTGTGTGTTACATTTCCAAGGGGAAGTAGGGCTTATGGACATATTTAAAAAAAACTCGGCGCTTCGCGCCTCGCCAGGGGGGCAAGCCCCCCTGGACCCCCCGGATACTTTGTATAGAACGAGGTATTTGCTATGCAAAACATGAATAATGTTTTTGCGTCCCGTTTCCCCTTTTCCTTATCCCTTTTCTTTGTCTGTATGGAAAATATTAAGAAATGTGCGGAAAATTTATTAGTTTTTTTTATTTACTCAGGGCTGTATCTCAGCTTCTTCGATATTTACAGCGGTTTTGGCAGTATATAATTTATGCATAAATTAAAGGCTTTCCAACGAATGGAGAACGATTTTTGTCCGTTGAAAACTAAAGAAGTTTCATTTCCCTAGAAACGGCTCGGTTGTACGTGAAAATCATTAAAAATCTTCGTGACATAATTTCGTGACTTAAACTTCGTAACGCTTTTCAACTCTGGTAGGCCACCGCAAAAACATTATTCATGTTAAAACCAATTTCAATGGATTCACAGGGTAATAATTACTGGGAATTAATAATAATGGGAATTATTCCCATCGACAACGATCACATCTGATCTAAACGATTCGATCCAAGAAAGTAACTTTGGTACCCACCTTCAATTGAAAGGCGAAGAAGTTGCATCCAACAAGGTCGACACGACGTCGAAATCTACGAGGAATTTAGAACTGATTCACAACAGAATGACCTAATGTTAAACACAAAACTAATTCAAAGTAGAACAAACACCACGATAAATCACATCGGGGCCTCTAATAACATGAGCATCGTGATATGGTGGTCGAGATGTGTGTAGGTTGGTTTATTACGTTTGTCTGTCTTAGTCGCATTATGAATGGATCCATACGCACGACGCAAATCGAAACGCACGACGAAAATGTGTTGCATGTTTACTAAACATGTTTAGCTTTTCCAACTCTCGCGGGAGTTTCTTCAGGTGGATTGGACTGTAGGGTAGGGTTAGGGATGGCAATCATACATCGATGTTTTTGAAACATCGATGTTTTTGCGGGACACATCGATGTTTTTCCATCGAAGTTTTCTGTGTCGATGTTTTTGGAACATCGATGTCGGGGTTTCGATGCATCGGCACATCGATACATCGATGTTTCAATTTTTTTTGCCATAGGCTGATGAATGTTTTATTCTAGCGTTTTTCTCTCATACCTAGGAATATTATTTCTGAATTTTTATTTCCTTTAAATGAAAATGTCGAGGCGTGTTGGCTTAAAAGTATCGATACTTCCAATATTTCGCCTGTGGGAAAGCAGCAGAAACAGGCTCTAACGTCAGGATTTGACTCAAGATTTATGGGGCGGGAAAGCTGTCACTTGCTGACCCTACCCATGTTTTTGGACCCACGTTTCAAAAATATTCAATTTTCCGATTCCATCGCATCGTCAAAAGCCCTCACTCAAATTAAAAAACTGGTGGCGTCTGTTGATACTTCTAATTCCCCGTCATCTCAGTCATCTTCAGAATCTGACCGTGGAAGTCCGGTTGACATATGGGATAAATCGTTGGCGTTCATAACGAACAAGAAAATGTCATCTTCTCAGAGCTTATCGGTGAACATATACACGGAGATATCAATGTATCTCTCAACTCCAGTGGCATCAAACATTCGTTCAAATCCCCTTGACTTGTGGGAAGACATGAAGACAGTCTATCCCAAGCTGTACACGTTATCAAGAGAATACTTGGCGAGGGTAGCCACCTCTGTACCGGCAGAAAGATTATTCTCCAAGGCCGGTGCCACTCTTACGCAGCAGAGAAATCGCCTGGGGGGCAAATTGCTTTCAAAATGGTTTTTCTTGACTGGCAGTAATTTCGTAATTTTAACTCAACGCTAACTGGGCAAAGTGGCGCGGACGGCGTACGGCGTACGGCGTACGGCGGACGGACGGATTTTTTTTTATTCGATTTTCGGAATCTACGTATCTTGAAACGTAAACCAACAAATTTTGAGGGGGGGTTAAAAAAATTTTTTCTTTGGGCGATTCCAATGGTTCATTATCGAAGATAATAAACCAAAATCCGTCCGTCCGCCGTACGCCGTCCGCGCCACTTTGCCCAGTTAGCGTTGAGTTAAAATTACGAAATTTTTTTTATGGGTTCCGACCAACCCCACAATGGTCCTCGAAACTTTTCATAACCCTAGGTCAAGGGGAAGGGGTTCAAAACGAATTTTGAAATTTTGAAAATCTCATATCTCGAAAAATTCATATAGAACGGTATGTTTTTTATTTCATATTTAGATAGAGTTTGTTCCGTAGAATTTTTTAAGACCATCCGCAGCTTTGTACGACCAGCCGTTCGTTCACAATGACGGCTCAAAGATTGTGCCTCACTACAGGATCGTGAATCAAACTTTTGAAATTTAGGTCCATTTTCATACTAACAAGCTCTTTGGAACATTATAATATAACATATTATGGCTTAAGTGATGTCGAGTTTGTTGTTCTGAGGTGCGTTTCGTGCTACGGAAATGAAGGTAATTTCGAATGTTTGTTGGTAGGTACTTCTTTTATAGAAAAATTATTACCGACGTAGTATTAAAAACCCCAGAATTATATCGTATTAATTAATCATAATTAATAATAATTATTATTAATAATAAATACAAATTATTAATACCTAACAATAAATTATAATAATTTTCACTAGGTACTTGATAAAATTGTTAATAATTAGTGATAATTGATAATAATAATTAATCTAACATTTAGGATCTAGACATTTAGACCTAGTGATCTAGACAGAAGGGTGATCTGTACAAAGAAGATAATGAACCGTTGTGTCGAGAATTTGCAGAGTTTTTTGGTTTATTATCTTCGATAATGAACCATTGGAATCGCCCAAAGAAAAAAAATTTTTAACCCCCCCTCAAAATTCGTTGGTTTACGTTTCAAGATACGTAGATTCAGAAAATCGAATAAAAAAAAATTCGTCCGTCCGCCGTACGCCGTCCGCGCCACTTTGCCCAGTTAGCGTTGTGTTAAAATTACGAAATTTTTTTTATGGGTTTCGACCAACCCCACAATGGTCCTCTAAACTTTTCATAACCCTAGGTCAAGGGGAAGGGGTTCAAAACGAATTTTGAAATTTTGAAAATTTCATATCTCGAAAAATTCATATAGAACGGTATGTTTTTTATTTCATATTTAGATAGAGTTTGTTCCGTAGAATTTTTTAAGACCATCCGCAGCTTTGTACGACCAGCCGTTCGTTCACAATGAGGGCTCAAAGATTGTGCCTCACAACACGATCGTGTATCAAACTGTTGAAATACAGGTCCATTTTCATACTAACAAGCTCTTTGGAACATCATACGGCTTAAGTGATGTCGAGGTTGTTGTTCTGAGGTGCGTTTCGTGCTACGGAAATGAAGGTAATTTCGAATGTTTGTTGGTAGGTACTTCTTTTATAGAAAAATTATTACCGACGTAGTATTAAAAACCCCAGAATTATATCGTATTAATTAATCATAATTAATAATAATTATTATTAATAATAAATACGAATTATTAATACCTAACAATAAATTATAATAATTTTCACTAGGTACTTGATAAAATTGTTAATAATTAGTGATAATTTATAATAATAATTAATCTAACATTTAGGATCTAGACATTTAGACCTAGTGATCTAGACAGAAGGGTGATCTGTACAAAGAAGATAATGAACCGTTGTGTCAAGAATTTGCAGAGTTTTTTCATCATGTACAGCTCATATGCCACTGAAGGTACGTGCGTCTGGTTAACATGAAACTATTCTATTGGAAATCTGACGATTCCAACGAGCGGTGAACGATTACCGTGGGATGCACACAAACGGAGTTATGTGTGTACACGCAGGTACAACCTACGTGAGAATCAATCCGTGCTAATCGGAACACAACATCACTGGGAGGCCAGAGCAAAGACAATAATAATTATTTAGCAAAGACAATAACAATTATTGTCTTGTAAATTATTGCATGTAAACAAGTATTAACAAAAGTACGAAAATAAGTACGGACAACAGCACTAATGTTGTAGGTAAACGCTCGATGTAAGAAACGATGATGTAAACAAAGACAGTGTAATCATGATTAAGGACGCTAATCAGCCGAATTTGGCCAAAACAGGGTTTTTGAAATTATATAACTCTGCCCCCTTTCAACCTAGCGACTTGAAACATTCAGGACCACACCAAGAAGACCCACACCAAATTTCAAGTTGATCGGTCAAATAGGTGCCGAGATACGGGTACCTAGAAAACACGTTTCGTGACGTCCTGTAAACATACCTACAACGTCCGACGTCCGGTAAACATCGGTACCGTTCGTTCCTCTCAACTTGTTTGCTTGGCGGGGCGGAACGCAACCTTTCGAATAGATACGCAAATAGAAAGGTGTTTGTTAGTGGCGAATGGAATGAAGCGCCATGTATTCGTTTCCTTAACTCATTTATTGTGAACTGTTATGGTTACCTACGATTGCCTCATATTATTTCAATTAATGTTTGACATTTGTGATAATCAGGTAATTCAAATTTACAAACTAACTTTGAACAATACCTAATAACCTTAAAGCGGTCACAAGTTCTATGAATTTAATATCATCGCTTATTGACGGATACATTTGCGGAGCAATTGGTTGTTGGACTAACTGGTAGGGTGAGGCTTATAATATAATACCAGTATGTTATACTGGTATAACTACCTACCTACGTTCCTTTTTTCAACACGAACAATTGGGGGGTTTTCAGCCCAAAGAACACTGAAATTTCGATGGTCGAGGAGATTTCGGTTGGGCTTGATCTTCAGGCGTACCGGAAAATAGTGGAACACAAAATTTGATCCGATATCCAAGTTGGTGTAAGAAGTTCACATTAATCACACAATATTCCAGGTTTAATGAATTAAAACGGCGTTATTCATTGTCTGATATCCTTGACTGTGGTTGATTTAGATAGACATGAAAATTATACCTTTTGAGTTTTGGTTTATTATCTTCGATAATGAACCATTGGAATCGCCCAAAGAAAAAAACAACGGTTCATTATCTTCTTTGTACAGATCACCCTTCTGTCTAGATCACTAGGTCTAAATGTCTAGATCCTAAATGTTAGATTAATTATTATTATCAATTATCACTAATTATTAACAATTTTATCAAGTACCTAGTGAAAATTATTATAATTTATTGTTAGGTATTAATCATTCGTATTTATTATTAATAATAATTATTATTAATTATGATTAATTAATACGATATAATTCTGGGGTTTTTAATACTACGTCGGTAATAATTTTTCTATAAAAGAAGTACCTACCAACAAACATTCGAAATTACCTTCATTTCCGTAGGTAGCACGAAACGCACCTCAGAACAACAAACTCGACATCACTTAAGCCATATGATGTTTCAAAGAGCTTGTTAGAATGAAAATGGACCTGTATTTCATCAGTTTGATTCACGATCGTGATGTGAGGCACAATCTTTGAGCCGTCATTGTGAACGAACGGCTGGTCGTACAAAGCTGCGGATGGTCTTAAAAAATTCTACGGAACAAACTCTATCTAAATATGAAATAAAAAACATAGCGTTCTATATGAATTTTTCGAGATATGAAATTTTCAAAATTTCAAAATTCGTTTTGAACCCCTTCCCCTTGACCTAGGGTTATGAAAAGTTTCGAGGACCATTGTGGGGTTGGTCGAAACTCATAAAAAAAATTTCGTAATTTTAACTCAACGCTAACTGGGCAAAGTGGCGCGGACGGCGTACGGCGGACGGCGGACGGCGGACGGCGGACGGCGTACGGCGTACGGCGTACGGCGTACGGCGTACGGCGGACGGACGGATTTTTTTTTATTCGATTTTCTGAATCTACGTATCTTGAAACGTAAACCAACAAATTTTGAGGGGGGGTTAAAAAAATTTTTTCTTTGGGCGATTCCAATGGTTCATTATCGAAGATAATAAACCAAAAGACGGCAAAAGTAGGTAGGTGTTAGTTTTTGAATTGAACTATTGAAAACTTTGTCGACGCATTCGTTATTCGTGGTTTGTTCCGAAACATAGTTGATTATTAGGTAAATATGACTCGGAACAAACCACGAACAACAAATGCGCCGACAAAGTTTTTCGTTTTTCCTACTACAGTTGAAAACACAGTTTTCCGTTTTCTTTGTAACTACTAACAACATAACAACATAGAACTCCTGCTGTTTCACCCGTTTTTCATTAACAAGAAAAGAAACTAGTTTTTTTTGTTTTATTTAACGAACTTTATTTTACGTTTCTCGAAAGTAGGTAACCTGGGTCAAGCTGTAGGTAACCTGGGACGATGGGTCAAGCAATGAGAAACTAGTTCGAAATAACTAGTTTGGAAAAAAACGTTATACCTAACCGTTTCTCAATTTGAAAAAAAAACTACTTGAAAAAAAAAAATTTTTTTCTTTGGGCGATTCCAATGGTTCATTATCGAAGATAATAAACCAAAACGGCACAAGTAAGTATCAATTTCTTTGAATTGAACTGTCAAATAATCAACTGGGAACAACACAAATAACAAGAGAAGAAGAAGAATGTACCGTGGAGGAAGAATGGAATCGTGTTAATTAAATGCAAATAGTTGCTCCTTCCGTACCTTGTGAAAGGGTTTTTCCAAATTAGGCAATTTTATTAGGTAGGTACATCAAAAAGAGCAAACCTCAGTTCCTCCAAAGTTGAAATGCTCATGTCCCTAAGGCTTATTCGAAAAGAGAAGTGATGTGAGACCTACCAGGTTGAACACACAAAGTATTTTATCAATAGCACGCCCAAGCAATGACTTCTACACTAGGCAGTTAGGTAGGTAGGTACATCAAAAAGAGCAAACCTGAGTTCCTCCTAAGTTGAAATGCTCATGTTCCTCAATGGAAACAACGAATATTGCCCTCAAACATTGGGAGACTTCTCGTTCTCGCTTGGTGTTATACTATCGTGTCTCATATTCTTTTACTCCCGTATTACTGTTGAAAAAATAATCTCAACTGATTGTGTGATAGGACTGAAAATAAAATAATGTAAAAGAGATCATATTTCTTCTATAGTTTTTTCTAAATATAAATATATAGGTACGTAAACAGTCACATGGGTTCCACTAAAAAATTAGTGCCCTTCGTTGTGAGTTCTCAGAAAAATGGGATAAACTACCTACTCATTCAAATATATACCTAAGTACCTAAGTATGTTTGATCGGTTTTTATTACTTTCTACTTCTACCTATTTGATGATTGTTTTCCAAAACTTGATGACATGCAAAGAACTGTATACAGAAAAATTCAACCAAAGATATTATCATCTACTTTTGTTAAATACTATTTTGGAGCCTTTTTTTTTTTTGCAAGTACCGTTCATTAAAACCAATCTCCTTGTTAATTTAAAACAAACTAACTTCAAATGTGTCGACAAAGTTTTCGTTTTTCCTATCAGTTGTAAAAGCCTATTTATTCGTTTTCTTTGTAACTACATTTCTAACAACATAATATTATTAGAACAACCGTTTTTCGTTGAGAAGAAAAGAAACTAGTTTTTTTGTAACTAGTTTTTTCGACAGTTATTTTATTATAACGAACGTTATTTTACGTTTCTCGAAAATCACCTTTATGCCCATCCTTAATTGGGATTGCATGTTTTCTTCGGTTTTTTGGGAGCCATTTTTTAAATTTCTGCCATGAAAAGAAAATACAAAGTTAATAAAATTCCATCCTCTAAACCTTGAGACCATTCTGTGAACTTAGTTGGTATATTTTACTCCCTGTCGACTAATAAAATTTATTAGTATTTAATATGAGCCGAAATTTATGTCAGTAGTCGACACCTCCCCGAACCAATCAAAACATCATTGGATACGCAAATAAACTGAATAAATGTTGCCTAGAAGCAATAAACGACACAGAAATTTAAAAGATATTATTAAATGTCAGGTAATAAGAGTGAAATACACTAAGTAAGTCTTACATTTCCAGTCCGTCCTTAGCCAAAACGTAGGGTTGGAAAATTTGAAACCGATTATCGAATATATTCGATTATCGGCTGTCGATTACTCGAAAGTTCGACTTCGAAATGCAGCTTTCGAATATTCGTACATTCGAATATTCGGTTTCGAATATTAAGAAATTCGACCGAAAACGCGTTAGATGTAGCTTTGCGCCAAAATGCCCAATGGAGAGCCGCTGAGACGCAAACAAACCTGCACTACTGACTGCGAGGCGAGGTGGCACGGCCAGCCAGAGCTGCTCATTGTTTCACCCCGCACAACTAGACTTAGCCCTCAGATGTTAGAAATTATGGTTTTCTTGCAATCTTGCGACCATTCTTTATGGTTTAACTAATTTGCATTTGTCCTGCAAGTCCTGTGATCATTCCTTATTGTTTGACTAATTTGTATTACCTGCCGTTCTGCAGAATTTTGTTAATTCTTTTAAAAAGAAAGTTTTTAAAATGTTTAAAATAAGGTAATAAACAAATTTTGATCAATTCTGCACTGTTTTTAGGATTTTTCCAATTTTTTCGATTTTTGACATTTTATGTCTTTACTATGGCACATAAATGAAAAAGCGTCACGCGGGGGAGCGTCACGCGGAGAGCGTTACGCGGAGTTTCTGATGATTTTAGCTTACAACCGATTCGTTGCTACGGAACTTTATCTTCGCCAGTTATCATCGTACAAAAATCGTTCACTACTCGTTGGATAGCTCTCGATTTACCTAACCATATTTCGTTAACCACTGCGGAGTGCGTGGCCGACAAGCTGCGCTATGAGCGTGATTGTTTAAATAATTGTTTACACACAGGTGATCATTCTAAATAATTTATATTGTCAAGACGAATGCAAGCTTCACAATTTATGATGAACCTTTCAATTAAGTATAACAACTACGCTACTGGGGTAGGTGGTAGTATAGTTCGAAGGCCCTTGATTCCCTTCTTTAAAGACATAAAATTTCCCAATGTGTTGCAGACTCGTATGCAAGCATTTTTCCTTCTGTCATGTGGTTACTCACCCACTGTTAAATTCAGACCCCCGGTTTACAACAATTTAGTACCTACATACAGGTATACATACATGTACTAGGTAGTTCTACTTTTTCGAATTTCTTCCAATCCATTCCAATGTAGAGGATCAATATCTGTAGCATTGAAAAGTGTATATTTCCATTAGTTTTCTTTTTTTGACATTTTATGTCTTTACTCTGGCACATAACTCGAAAAGCGTCACGCGAAATCGTTACGAAAATTTCTGATGATTTTCGCTTACAACCGATTCGTTGCTACGGAACTTTATCTTCGCCAGTTATCATCGTACGAAAATCGTTCACCACTCGTTGGATAGCTCTCGATTTACCTAACCATATTACGTTAACCACTGCGGAGTGCGTGGGCGACAAGCTGCGGTATGAGCGTGATTGTTTAAATAATTGTTTACACACAGGTGATCATTCTCAATAATTTATATTGTCAGCACGAATGCAACCTTCATAATTTAAAGTAGGTATAATTCAAAGGCCCCTGAATCCCTTCTTTAAAGACATAAAATGTCCCAATGTGTTGCAGACTCGTATGCAAGCATTTTAAAATGATTTTTAAAAACATCGATCCTAATACATCGATGTTTTGCACCGAAATACATCGATGTTTAGAGATCGATGTTTTTGACACATCGATGTATTGGTTCGATGTTAACATCGATGGTCAACCAAACAAGACCGACAATTTCCGATCTGTTGTGACTCATCAAGCGAATCGCTGCTCGACTTGTAATGACTCATTTCATTTCAACTTTGCAGACAGGCGGGTTACAACTGAGCATTACGGGGATTACAACTGAGCATTACGGGGGGGGGGGGGGTTACGGTACGGGGGTTACAGTACGGGGGGTTACAACTGAGCATTACGGGGGGGGTTACAGTACGGGGGGTTACAACTGAGCATTACGGGGCGTTACAGTACGGCGGGGTTACAACTGAGCATTACGGGGGGTTACAGTACGGGGGTTACAACTGAGCATTACGGGGGGTTACGGTACGGGGGGGGGGGTTACAACTGAGCATTACGGGGGATTACAGTACGGGGGGTTACAACTGAGCATTACGGGGGGTTACGGTTCCCACAGATCCGTCACAGAACGTTATGCCTTCGTCTTCGGACCCAACGGCGCGCCGCGGCGCCCGTACACAACCTTGACGGCCTCCAAGTCCTGACTTGAAACGTCCGATTCGCTTTGACTCGAAAAATTACTCCATCAAATATGCAAACATTAGATTACCGTCTATTATTTTTGTTTATACTTCCTTCATTCGTTTTTACTTTATTGAAATTTCTCTCTTCAAATTTTTCTGCTGCGTCTCAATTCACGTGGAGTCATATCCTTGGCGAGTTTTATCTAAAAATTTGAAGAAAAAACAAAACATACCCACTAGAACCTATTGGACCATAACCTATTGGGTCATAGGTACCTAGTTTACTGTTATACCCACAAAATGAGAAGAAACCCATTAATACTACGTCGGCAATAATTTTTGTATAAAAGAAGTACCTACCTACCAACAAACATTCGAAATTACCTCTATTTTCGTAGCATGAAACGTACCTCAGAACAAAAAACTCGACATCACTAAAACCATATGGTGTTCCAAACAGCTCCTTGGTATGAACATTGACCTATATTTCAACCGTTTGATTCACGATCGTGTTGATTTGATGAAAACTACCAACCCGGCGCAGGACTGAAATCTAATGGAACAGGTAAATTTAATTTTGTATTACGCGGTATCTTATCCCGCGTTCTACTCTGATTGGTACATGGTGATATCATGTTCGACCAATGGGATTGTCTCACCCTACCACTTCTCACAACTTACTGTAAAGACTCCATTATTCGTCATCCGTGTGTTTTGTGAAGATCGTACTGAACTGTTTAATTAAAGTCCTTCTTACCTCAAGTATAAATTGTGCACTGCGTTAATCCTTCCATCAGGTTATGTACAGCCCAGCAAGATTGAGGTAAGGCGTAAAACTATTATTAAAAACTAAAAGTAAAATCGGCATTTCATCCCAAACATGTCGTCCGAGTTTGATCGGGACGTGAACCTCATCGAGAAGCTGACAGATCTCGAATCTTTTCCGATGTGGAAATTCGAGATACAAATTCTCTTTGAATCGAAAAACCTCGTTGATGTAGTCAACGGAACCTTAAAACTTGAAACGACTGTGGACAAAGAAAAAGAAGAGTGGCGCCGAAAGGACGCAAGGGCCCGCCAGGCTATCGTAAATTCTCTCGATAGGAAGCACAGGCTTCATCTAATTTCTTGTACCACCGCAAAAGAAATGTTCGATAAAATTTGTGCGATCTTCGAACGCGATAATGAGCATCAAAAAAACGCATCTTACGAATCATTCTTCTCTTACAAATACGTCGCGAGTAAGGACATGGCTACAAACATTAGCACTCTTGAAAACATTGCCTTCAGGATAAATTCGCTTCAGCCAAATAAAATTGACAGTGAAATGCTCATGGCCAAAATCATTTCTGTACTCCCCACGTCGTATGACTCTTTTGTAACTTCATGGAATTCAAGTGCCAAGGAAAGTAAAACTTTGACAAATTTAACCTCGCAACTTCTGACTGAAGAGGCACGAAAATCTAAGGGTGAAACCGCACCGGTTCCTGTTGCGTTCTACTCTTCAGAAAAACATAAAAAGAACCAATCGTCTTACAAAAGTAAAAACAAAGATAAGAACAATTCAAGAAGTTATTCAAATAAACCAAAATTTCGTTGCAATATTTGTAAAAATAAGAAGGACAATCATGATGCCAAGGACTGCTATTTTCGTGACAAGAGCAAAGAAGTAAATAAACAAGCTGCATTTATAACTGAAAACAACTTTGATTTTGTAAAATCAAGTGATTCGACCACTTGGGTGGTAGATAGTGGCGCAACGTCCATGATGGTAAACCAGGAAGGTCTGTTGACACACACTCATCCAACAAACGCAGCAATAACAGTTGCCAAAAACAACAACATAATAAGAGCCAAATCATCAGGAGTGTTTGAATCTCCTAACTGTAAACTGTCAGACGTGCTCTATGTGCCTGAACTTTCCCGAAATTTAATCTCGGTGAATGCGATAACTAAAAAAGGAGGTAAAGTTGTCTTTGACAACAATAACGTAACAATTTTCCAAAATAATGAAATTGTTCTTTCGGGTAGTAAAAATTCTAATGGTCTCTTTGAAATTGAGTTGGGACCGCATACTCCTGAAGCTCTGATTGCCTCCAATGAAAGTAGTTTTGACTGGCATCGTAAGCTTGGCCACTTAGGTCTGGAAAATATGAAGAAACTTTCGAAATTCTCGCTTGGAATGGATTTGAACCCTGCAAATATTTTTGATTCTTCATCCTGTGAAATATGCGTAAAGTCTAAAGGCACCAGAAAACCTTTTGCCCACAATAGAACTAGAGCATACCAGCCTCTTGAGATTCTGCATACTGACGTAGTTTATGTTGGTACTCCAACCTGGGACAATTTTAAATACTTTGTAACAGTTTTGGATGACTATACGCATTTCGCAGCATCATTTCTCCTCAGGGGAAAAGACGAAGTAAAATCTGCTATCATTGGCTATATAAAACAAATTGAAAACAAATGGTCACTGAAGGTTAAAAAAATAAGACTGGATAATGGTGGCGAGTATATTTGTGGTGAATTTAAAAAGTATTGTGTGTCTAAAGGCATTGAATTGGACTATACTCCCCCATATACTCCTCAGCTGAACTCACACGCTGAACGACTTGGCCGCACTCTTATGGACAGGACAAGGGCTCTGTTGTTTGACAGTGGTCTCGACTTCGAAATGTGGGGGGAAGCCCTCCTGACGAGTACCTACCTCGTAAACCGAAGTCCCTCCAAAGCAGTAAAAACCACACCAGCGCAGCTGTGGTATAATAAAATACCAGATTTGTCCAGGCTTCAGATTTTTGGGTGCACAGCCTATTCAAAAGTTTTAACACACCAACAAAAACTTGATTCTCGAGCTCGCAAGTATATCTTTGTGGGATACACTCATAATGGGTTCAGACTTTTTGACCCCGAAAAACGTAAAATCGTACACTCAAGAGATGTGTATTTCTGTAACGACAACCCTAAAATGAAAACCGGCAAGGACTTGGTAAAAACTCCGTCTAATTCTAATAACGACTATTCAGGAAGTAAAGCGTCCTTGGATGATGAAATGCCTTCCAACCCTGAATATTTTTCTGACGGGGAAACGCCCTCTGAACCATTAACGCCATCTGGTGATGAAAGTAACGACGATTTTTTCAGTGGCGAAGGGGAAAATGCATCTGAAATTCCATCAGCTCTTCAGAGACGTGAAAGTGAAGCTGAAATGCAAACGTCACTAAGAAAATCTTCACGAACTAAAAAACTGCCTGGAAAACTCAAGGACTATCATCTTGATGTCGATAATCTACAAGAACTGGACGAAACCATCGACAGTGTCCTCCTAATATTTCAAGAAGCCACAACAGGCGATGAAAGAGAACAATGGCTCCATGCAATTGAAGACGAAAAACACTCTCTGAAGAAAAATAAGACTTGGACCCTGGTAGATCGCCAAGAAGCACACGGTAAAAAGATCTTGAGCAACAGATGGGTCTTCAGAAAAAAAGACGATGGCAAATACAAGGCCAGACTAGTCGTAAGAGGTTGTGAACAGAAATTTGGACAAGATTTCTCGGAAACTTACAGCCCTGTGATTGGAGCAGATTCATTGAGACTTCTGCTTGCTGTTGCCGTAAAGAGAGGTTTCCATTTTAAAACCTTTGACGTAAAAACCGCCTTCCTTTATGGGACTCTCGAAGAACAAATTTATATGAAGGTTCCAGACGGTTACAACTGTAAAAATAAAATCTGTAGGTTACAGAAGGCTCTATATGGCCTCAAACAGGCCCCCTTGCGCTGGAACAAAAGGCTCACTGATTCTTTGAAAAGTAAAGGGCTCTATCCACTTAAAAATGAGAGCTGCATATTTGCAAGTGAGAAAAAAGACTTAATCCTAGCTATCTACGTCGATGATGGGATTATCTTTGGTAAAAATGTTGAAGAAATTGATGTAATACTTTCTAGCTTAAAGAAGGAATTCGAAATTACCATATTTGAAAAACCAAAGACATTCGTTGGATTTGAATTGATCAACTCTTCGTCTTCCGTAAAGCTGTCTCAAGAAACATATATTAATAAAGTCTTGGAAAAATACCATCTTGAGAACGCACATCCTGTCTCCACTCCCATGGTGCCACAGAACTCGGAAGTCAATCCAACAATTAAAGAAACCAAGTTTCCTTATCGTGAATCCCTTGGTAGCCTGCTATACGTCTCTTCCAAAACAAGACCTGATCTTGCTTATTCTGTTGGATTTAGTTGCAGGCATGCTGAAAATCCTTCGACACAGGACTATGCAAATGTAAAACGATGTCTTAAGTATCTCAAGGGAACTAAAAATCGGGGCATCTCCTACAACAGAAACAGTCCTGATGCGCTTGTAGCATACTGTGATAGCGATTATGCTGGTGATCCTGAAACTCGCCGAAGCACATCCGGCTATGTTGTTTTCTATGGAGGTGGACCAGTCAGCTGGAGAAGCCGAAAGCAGCCGATCGTCGCAACCAGTAGCACCGAAGCTGAGTATATCTCCGCCGCAGAATGCTGTCGTGAACTACTATTCTTGAAAAGTTTGCTATATGAACTAACAAATGAAGACGTACCAATAATACTGAATGTAGACAATTTATCAGCAATAGATTTGATAAAGAAAGGAATTGTTAACAAACGATCCAAGCATATAGATGTTAGGTACCATTTCATAAAAGAAAAATTTGATGAAGGTGTAATAGACTTGAAATATTGCCCAACTTCAACCCAGATAGCTGACATACTAACTAAACCATTAAATGTGACTAAATTCACAGAATTTGCCAGCCAATTGATTTCCTAAATATGAATGTACAATTTGATTTATTAATGTTAATGTTGGGAATTTAATTTTTCTTTACTCTATTCTGAATAAGTTTGTAATATTGTGTTGAATTGCATACTTTTGAATAATACTTGTATCTTAAAAATAAATGTAAAAATTTAATATTTTGAATTCATGTTTGAAAATTAATGTTCGTTGTAAAATTGTTGAAGATTTAATATTGTGAAACTTGTACAAAATTAAGAGGAGTGTAATGGAACAGGTAAATTTAATTTTGTATTACGCGGTATCTTATCCCGCGTTCTACTCTGATTGGTACATGGTGATGTCATGTTCGACCAATGGGATTGTCTCACCCTACCACTTCTCACAACTTACTGTAAAGACTCCATTATTCGTCATCCGTGTGTTTTGTGAAGATCGTACTGAACTGTTTAATTAAAGTCCTTCTTACCTCAAGTATAAATTGTGCACTGCGTTAATCCTTCCATCAAAATCATCCTAGAAACTCACCATCATCCACAAAACATCATTTCGGTGATACGGGGGGGTTACAACTGAGCATTACGGGGGATTACAGTATGGGGGGTTACAACTGAGCATTACGGGGGGTTACGGTTCCCACAGATCGGTCACAGAACGTTATGCCTTCGTCTTCGGACCCAACGGCGCGCCGCGGCGCCCGTACACAACCTTGACGGCCTCCAAGTCCTGACTTGAAACGTCCGATTCGCTTTGACTCGAAAAATGGAAGGTTGAGGTCATCACGGTTTTCCTTCGGGTGAGATTTCAGCGCATGTTGCGGTTTTTTCGATTATTTTCGAATATATTCGAATAATCGCGTCGAATTTCGATCGCGCTTCGAACATCAGCTTCGACCAGAGTTCGATATTCGAAAATCGAATAATCGTTTCGATCCAACAACCCTACCAAAACGCCAACAATCAGCATAGAAACGTGGTCAAACGAACGATAGCAGCTTTGAGCGCTTTGGCACCCCAGTGTTTCTACCTTATCTCTCTACACTGAGAAGAAATAGTACCTATGATAGGAAGCAACAACTAAAAACGTCAAACCATGTCTTTATCCTTAGCTTTTGCCCACTTTTGAAGAGGGTGTCGACTATTAGTGCAGTGTCGACTTCTGACGCATTACCCTAGGTATATTTTTTATTTCATATTTAGATAGAGTTTATTTCTTAGAATTTTTAAGACCATCCACAGCTTTGTACGACCAGCCGTTCAAATCAAAAGCTAGCAACATGAGGGTGAATCCTGTGGAGTTAATTAAGAATAATTATTATTAATTGTTGTGTGTAATGTGTTGACCGTCAGTAAGAATAATTATTACTAATAGTTGATTCAAATTATTAATAATTGACAATAATTAATGAGAATTTACAATAGTTGATAATAATGAATGATAATTCATAATAATAATAATTATCTAATCTATCATTTCGTGATCTAGACAGAAGGCTGATCTGCCCAAAGAAGATAATAAACCGTTGTGTCAAGAATTTAATTTTTTACCTTCCAATTTCATTTGACGTGTTTTGATGTAGGTAAACCTTGGGAATCTAATTTATAAAAACTTCCCGTCATCGACGTGGTCACTGGAAACTATGTGAGACATGAGTGTATTTAGGTATTAAGTAACATAAGCTAAGCTTGCGTCCCTCGCTGTACTAAATCTAAATATTTGTGATGAATATCAATAAATTGTGGGTAGCCCAAATAGTAGGTAGGTACCTATGTTTCGATGACGAACATTTCCGATATAACCTCAAAGGACTGGCGCCAACTAGTCCTGCGTGAAAGTTTCATTGGTTCACTTATTTGTAACGATCGGAGACTGGTTTTCGGTGTTTGATTTTTGATGAGGCGAAACGAAAGTCCTAACTGAGGGGCCACCGCAGTGAGTCATCGTTCCCCAGACCGTCAGTGTAGGCCAGTCGGTCCTGAAAAAACATCCTGGAAAAAGGCCAACTTGTCTATGAGTTCCGGTAGGGTTTGACGTTTTTTGACGAAGAAAAAAAAAGTTTATTAAAAGAAAAGAAATATGCTCACATAATTGCAAAATAAACGTTACCGCATGGTTATGCAACCGTCTGCGGGAATGCGGGGTTAATTTGTAAATACATAAATAGATAGACCAATAATAGAAGAAAACGTGTGTAGGTATAATAAATAGGTAGGTAGGTGATCGCATTTCGATGAGGAGCCCAGGCTGGTAATTAATCACGTAGGCAGCTTTATTCACCAGTTGAATTCTGCGACCAAGGACATTCGGTATCGCCAAGCCAGCCGAAAGTACCTCACTCAGTCCAATAAGGGCCGCTGACTATTTTTATTGCCTGGTCGCGCGGTACGGGCACCCGGTACTCGGCCAAAATCGGGCAAACGCAGAGAAAGTCAGCGATGGCAAAACTCATGTCACAGTACTTAAATGAACCTTACGTGCAACTATGAAAAATAGTGACGTTTTTCAAGAGGTCGATACCGAATGTAAATATATAGGTATGTAGGTAACAAGTTACCGATTCAAACCAGAGTGGCAGGAGTTGCGTAAATATAACGAGAGAAACATCAAAATTTTGCATGTTTCCTGGTCAACTTCTCACTTTTCTAACATCCATTTGTGTTTATTATCTTAAATAATGAACCGCACAACAGGACTACTTATTCTTAAAATCCTATATTCAGAAGCGACATTTTACAGTAAAGCAAGAAGACCATTACCTCCACCTTGAAGCCTATAAAAGAATCTCAGTATCAATTCCAATAAAATACCGTACCGTGACTCCGTCAAATGCCTGGGGATGATTGTTAACTCCAAACTAAATTTGAATAAGCACATTGGGGAGAAGAAGAAGCAGGAACTGATAAATATATTGGCTGAAGGAGAGGATTTCCGTTCTTGATATACAAGCACATTATGCTACTGTACAAACATGAGAACCTGGAGATGCTCAACTAGATCACTAAAATTTAGTGATCTAATTAATGGCAGATTGATTATTATTCAAGTACGCAAATTTTATATGGATATTAGGTAGGTATAAGAATAGGTCGTACCCTTTCTTCTAGACATGGACTTCAATGAGCCTCTGCCTCAAATTTCAAAGGTATCGATCAAAATTCCTCCCCTTTGGACACGGAATATCAAAGTGTGGCGAATGCAAGTCGAAAATGCTCAGTTTGCCACCTCTTTTGTCAAACTTCAAATAACTAAATATCCCTACGTCTTAGCCTCTCTAGACGCTGATGTGGCCGAATAAATTTCAGACTTCCTTTGTAAAGATAAATTCTAAATCTGAGACCCCTTAAGATGGCCTCATGGACAGACTCGAAAAAGAATAATTCTTTTTATTATTATTTGAGGAATCTAAAGTAAGCAAAGTGAAAAAACTTTTGACTGAGTTAGACCTATGTAGTAAGAAGCCTAGTCAATCCCTATCTGGTTCACAAGTTACTGATGATTTCTTGCGTAGGTACTATTTTTTTGACAACGACTGCCAGTACATATTCGATCAATTATAGCTTCCAGTAGTGACACACTGGATACTATAGCGAAAATTGCTGATAAAATAATTGATCTATCTGCTAGTCAAAATATGATGTATGTAGTGTTGATTGTCCTATTGATGTGGACACCTCTAACATAATTAAGTTGCTCAAAGCGCAGATAGCACAGTATGTAACGACTGCTATTTAGTCGTTTCCACGGTCTCGTTCCAATCATCTGGAATTACTGAATAGCCAAGAAATGTAATTTTGGCAACACCAAAGGTGCATTTATCAATATAAATATTGATGAAGTAGGTAGCTATCAATCTTTGAAATAGTATTGTGAGACGCAATAAAAAAGAGTATACTACAGGATTTGGCCAAAACATTTGATGGTTCATGTTTCAAAATTCATAGCGGAAAGTATTTGGATCCCACCCCAAAAACCCCAAAAAGATACTGAATACTCTTGTCGAGATGCAAAAGATTTGAAGCGGCTCAAAGTACCAGTGTCTCCTATTAGACGTGAAAATGGTACATGGACAAGAAGTGCAAAGGAGAAGGCAGATCTCTTTTCAAGCACCTGGAGGACCCATTAAAACCCTTTGATGGGCAGAATGAAGAAGAACATACTTACTTACAACGAAAGTTGAAAAGATTGATGAGTGTATATACCTGTAATGCTACCTGAAATAAGGACCAACATACATTCCAAGAACGTCCCAGGATATTGACAAATATTATACAGATATACGTCATTAATTGTTCCAGTATTAATTAATGGAGCGTACATCTCATCACCATCAGGGAGATATTCTCGGTGGGGGGGGGGGGGGGGGATACAGATATGTACCAGGTGTAGAAAATATAAGTAACTCTGGTCGTTGACTCGGGAGCTTGTAGGCTTCCAAGTTCCCGTTATACCGTTTCCTCGAGAAGTCAGTGAGTATGCTAGTGGGTCAGAAGCCCGTGTACTGTTATCATTTCGAGAGGGGGCCATAGGGGAGTCATGGGGGACATGTAGGGCCCCCCTCTTACACCAATGAACTTGAACCCTCGTCACGCCGGTAGTCTTGTGGTCCCCGTCATGCCTCCTTCACATACTGCATCCTGTTTCCTCATCTTCTTCTGTGTTGGACTTGCAGCATCCGCTAAATACGTACCGAAATGGAAAAAACAGGTGAGATCCGACATTAACGATTTCAAGGCCGTTTCGTATAATAAAACCAACTTAGGACGACAATTTTAATAATTTTAATAATAATAATTTTAATAAAACCAACTTTTTAGCAATTTGTGAAAACTTCAAAATTTCAAATTCAAGTTTCAAGTTCAAATTCAACTTTTTCTCTTCAGATGTTTGATATAAATCCGTTTCAGAACATCGTGAGATATCTGTGTCGTATGATACGACACGTATCCATTCAGGTAAACCCTACAAATTGCTAATCATAAATGCCTGAAATCAGCTGTTTACTGAATGTCATCTCAGCTCACCAAATTGTATAGCAACAATCGGATTCACATTTAAATCTTTTACAATAAATGTGATTTGATTGAAATTAAATTAATCCCTTGCAAAATTTGCAAGGGATTAATTTAATTTCAATCAAATTGTATTTAATACAATTCATTCCTTCAAAATACATTCATTTTCAACATTAAAAATCCAAAGTTTGAAAACCGTAGTCAAATTAATAATATACATTTCGCGATAACAAAGGCAGTGGTTTTCTCCGCTGACTTTCATCACTCCTAACTACTGCAACCGGACTATCAACGATAATGTAACTGCTGTGACTGTTATGAAATTGGGAAAATAAGGGATAAGTAACGCTGAAATGGTAAAAATAATTCAAAACTTTATTTCAGGACTTTAATTACAATCAAAATCATTCCAACTATAGACTGGAGAGGAGAGCAAACGTTGAAAATAATGCAAAACTTTACTTTAGGACTTTAGTTCACCATAAAAATACAATTAAACTGCTTTAGAATGGAGAGCACTCCACACTTTTGTGCTGAGTCTCTTCAGGAACGCCCGTTGGGTTAGGTGCTCCGAAGTTAGTGTAGGTTTACACCTACCGTTTTCACCCCTCCGTTGCATTACCCTCCGGTTAACGGTCATTGACCCACACATTAAACCTAATGGGCCTGTTGGGATTGTCCTGTTTGGTTCCGTTCCGTTCTCCCTCCTTTTTGCAGGAAGGAAGCCACCGCATCTTGCGCACGGTGGTACGTCGTGGGATTCCGTCAGAAAAAGGGAAGGGGAAGGGACAACAGGTAGTCGCAAGTGGGTTAGTTGTCTCCTGACGGTTGCTTCCTTCCGGTTCTCTTCTCTGTTGAATATTTTTTTGCCATCACCATGGACGTTGATAAATTAATTTCCTCGTACTTTCGAATGTCATTGGACCACGCGTCGAAATTGTGTACTTCATCTCTCTGTTCGTGATAAGGGTGCACCCAATATCTTCTTTTTGGTTTATTATCTTCGATAATGAACCATTGGAATCGCCCAAAGAAAAAAAAATTTTAACCCCCCCTCAAAATTGGTTGGTTTACGTTTCAAGATACGTAGATTCAGAAAATCGAATAAAAAAAAATCCGTCCGTCCGCCGTACGCCGTACGCCGTCCGCCGTCCGAGGCACTTTGCCCAGTTAGCGTTGAGTTAAAATTACGAAATTTGGTTTCTGGGTTTGGACCAGCCCCACAATGATCCACGAAACTTTTCATAACCCTAGGTCAAGGGGAAGGGGTTCAAAACGAATTTTGAAATTTTGAAAATTCCATATCTCGAAAAATTCCCATCAAACGGTATGTTTTTTATTTCATATTTAGATAGAGTTTGTTCCGTAGAATTTTTTAAGACCATCCGCAGCTTTGTACGACCAGCCGTTCGTTCACAATGACGGCTCAAAGATTGTGCCTCACAACCCGATCGTGAATCAAACTGTTGAAATACAGGTCCATTTTCATACTTACAAGCTCTTTGGAACATCTTATGGCTTAAGTGATGTCGAGTTTGTTGTTCTGAGGTGCGTTTCGTGCTACGGAAATGAAGGTAATTTCGAATGTTTGTTGGTAGGTACTTCTTTTATAGAAAAATTATTACCGACGTAGTATTAAAAACCCCAGAATTATATCGTATTAATTAATAATAATTATTATTAATAATAAATACGAATTATCAATACCTAACAATAAATTATAATAATTTTCACTAGGTACTTGATAAAATGATTAATAATTAGTGATAATTCATAATAATAATTAATCTAACATTTAGGATCTAGACATTTAGACCTAGTGATCTAGACAGAAGGGTGATCTGTACAAAGAAGATAATGAACCGTTGTGTCAAGAATTTGCAGAGTTTTTGGTTTATTATCTTCGATAATGAACCATTGGAATCGCCCAAAGAAAAAAAATTTTTAACCCCCCCTCAAAATTTGTTGGTTTACGTTTCAAGATACGTAGATTCAGAAAATCGAATAAAAAAAAATCCGTCCGTCCGCCGTACGCCGTCCGCCATCCGCCGTCCGCGCCACTTTGCCCAGTTAGCGTTGAGTTAAAATTACAAAATTTTTTTTTATGGGTTTCGACCAACCCCACAATGGTCCTCCAAACTTTTCATAACCCTAGGTCAAGGGGAAGGGGTTCAAAACGAATTTTGAAATTTTGAAAATTTCATATCTCGGAAAATTCATATAGAACGGTATGTTTTTTATTTCATATTTAGATCGAGTTTGTTCCGTAGAATTTTTTAAGACCATCCGCAGCTTTGTACGACAAGCCGTTCGTTCACAATGAAGGCTCAAAGATTGTGCCTCACTACAGGATCGTGAATCAAACTGTTGAAATACAGGTCCATTTTCATACTAACAAGCTCTTTGGAACATCATATGGCTTAAGTGATGTCGAGTTTGTTGTTCTGAGGTGCGTTTCGTGCTACGGAAATGAAGGTAATTTCGAATGTTTGTTGGTAGGTACTTCTTTTATAGAACAATTATTACCGACGTAGTATTAAAAACCCCAGAATTATATCGTATTAATTAATCATAATTAATAATTATTATTATTAATAGTAAATACGAATTATTAATACCTAACAATAAATTATAATAATTTTCACTAGGTACTTGATAAAATTGTTAATAATTAGTGATAATTGATATTAATAATTAATCTAACATTTAGGATCTAGACATTTAGACCTAGTGATCTAGACAGAAGGGTGATCTGTACAAAGAAGATAATGAACCGTTGTGTCAAGAATTTGCAGAGTTTTTTCGGTGGGGGAGAAAGCAGACCCTCACTTTCCAAAGCAGCACATATAGCTAGCCTCCTCCTTTTCAATGCTTCGCTCAAAATCGCACGCGAAATCCTCTCCATGATTCACACGAACTGGTCACTAGAGCAGACTGGGCAGTACTAAACGGGCAGCCCGCAGGATGACAAAACGGACAGTTCAAACAACCTTATCCCTCCCTTCCGTTTCTGGACGAAAACGGAAACGCAACGGAACGGAGCAAAAAACAGGAAGGTGTAAACCTAGCCTTAGGCGGTTGCCGTCATCCGTCATGATGCGGCCGACATCTGAGAAAAAGCGTTCCGATGGGACGGACGTGCCCACAGCTGGCAGCGTTCGCATTGCGACTTTGTACACAAGCCCGCTGTGCCTCAGTTCTGACTCAGCAGCAGCGCAGCAGACAGAAATAACAGTGCCTCGGAATATTTTGCAACACAGTATTCCTTAAATTTTCGCGTGCTAAAGGGTGATTTAACAGCACGATATATCGGCTAAAAATATCGATAATCGAAAATATCGGAAGATGCGATATCGATACGATAATATCGAAATATCGTCAGCAAATATCGATATTTAGATATATCGATATCATATCGGGCATCGCTAGTTTAAATGCATATTGGTAGGCATCATCAACAACCGTCACAATTTGCTCCAAGAGCTATTTTTTCAACTGCACCATAAATTTAGTAGGTCAGTTTTTACAATATTTTCATCTTCGTCTGGAATTATATTCCAGATATATAGGTATACAAGTTTGAAGTTGTTTAACTAAAATTTGTACAAAGACTCGAATCAACAAAAACTTTTTTGACATTTTATGTCTTTGCTATGGCACACAAACAAAAAAATCGTCACGAAAACTGTTGACGAAAAGTAACTTCCTCATTTTCCAACCCATGAAAATCGTTCACCACTCGTTGGAAAGCCCTCAATTTATCGAATATTTCCATGCCCTGCACACGACCGTGGATGTACGGAAAGCTGAGTTAAACAGAAGACAATGTAGAAGACAATGTAGAAGACAATGTAGAAGACAACATTTGTGTTTAATGTACCATGGTTTATTAGGGTGTATATATAGGAATGCTACGTGAAATTGTAGTTGGGTGTTAGAGGTGTTTTCGAGTTCATTTTGAAGTGAATTTTGAAAGTAAACCTTAATTCACAGGATAACCGAAACAGTTGTAGTATCACAACATGTGTGTTTAATGTACCATGGTTTATTAGGGTGTATATTAGGGTAATGAGGGAGGAAATGGGGGGGTGATGGTGGTGGGGACTAAAGACATAAAATGTCCCAATGTGTTGCAGACTCGTATGCAAGCGTTTATCTTATTTTTTCCTGGGCGATTACAAAGGTTCATTATCGAAGAAAATAAACCAAAATCCGTCCGTCCGCCGTTCGCTGCACTTTGCCCAGTTAGCGTTTCAGACCACCCCCACAATGATTGTTTGCGCCCAAAGGTGACATTTATTTATATCTGTATCGTGCCGAAACGCGTGTGAACCTCGGAAGCTGAAACCCCCCCACCTGTCGGATTTGATCGGCCTTGAAGACGGACTGGTCAGTTAGCTGTGAAGAGTCCTCAAGATCTCTCGCCATTTTACTCCGGTTTTCACCGTAAATTCGCTCATCAGGGTCATCAGCATCCCTGCACTGCAGCATATTCCTTCTTCCTTCTACAATCTACCGCTCATGTAAGTAGCTACCACGGCTGCCGTTTCCTTTTCCCAGCAGCAAATTACCATTCTCACGAACAATTATTTTCTGCAGCGTGAAGTTCGGCAGCACCGTGGTCAAACCATTCAGTAGCTGACGATCCATATAAGGCAACCTGGTGAAGCTGCACGATTTTGACGGATCCCGACGTCAACTCACCTCCTCGTCATCTTCGCGGTATATACACGCGTGCGCGAACCAACGAAACGGTCAGACTGTTCATTTATTTTAATTTAAGAAGAATAACCTTTATATTTACTCTTACATATCAGCGTTGTTATAATTTCATTCAAAGGAGCTCCTTATTTTCATTTATACCATTTGACAAAATTATATTCTTAGTACCTTGGGTAATTGGTAATTTATTGAGAAAACCACTCCTCTGGTGCTAACATTTTTGGTAGCAGAGCATGGTTGTAGGTCTTCATTTTACGCATAATACCTACAATTACATTTTTTACGCACAATACCTACAAACAAATTTTGTTTGTTAATTCAATCCTCATACGAGGTAATTGGGATTACGTGAAATATCTTCGCATGCGTATTCCATTAGCATCGATCTATTTTTACCTATTATACGTAACTCATGAAACAACATGAATTGGGTGATACGTGAAAGGTAATCTGCATTTGAGAACAAAGTGTTGTAACTGGTACCATATCATTCTTGTTATGTTTCAAAGGTAAAAGCTCAAATGACTTGGTAACACTACTTAGGAAAACTAACTTGTAATCTGAGCTTGTTTGTTTCTAAGTCATCCTTGATCCTATTGACCCCAATACTTACCATTTTTCGTAGCCAATTCCACTCTTTATCACTTTCGCTCTCTTTCCTATCTCTAAACCTACATAATGAGTGAGAACCCGAAGAGAACGGCGGCGAAATTGAGACGACAAGTTGCTTCAACAATATCTGAGCTAGCTAATATTCAGGTGGCAGCGAGAAATGCTAAGTCCAATCCCTCCGAGTACTTACCACTTTTAAAAGGTATGATCCCATCATTGAATGATTATTATAAAAAATATGAAGATGCCTACGATGAATTAATTCTTTTGAATGACGATCTTTCTGACCTCAACTTCCCTAACGAAGAAGAAAAGAAGAATCGTACTATACTGAGAAATGCCTTTTATGAAGTCAAATCTATATTTATTTCGTTGACTGAATCAACTTCGTCCTCTCATAACTCAACGATGTTAGGCAATTTGAATGATAGTATTATTGTTCACGACAGCTCCGCTTCTCATTTACCTGACATTCGATTAGAAAAATTTGATGGTGAAATTTTGCAGTGGCCAAAATGGCGCGATGCGTTTCGCTCAATCGTCGACGAACACAAGTCACTTTCATCAGCTAAGAAGTTTCATTTTTTGAGATCATCACTCTCGGGCCCAGCACTCGCTTTGATCAGTAAATTTCAACTGACTGAAGCTAACTACCCCCTCGCATGGAAGGCTTTAGAAGACTCCTACGATAGAAAACGATTGCTAGCAACAGCATATCTCAATCGAGTCTTCAATTTTCCATCCCTCCAAGGTAAGCCTAATTTGGAATCCTTGAAATCGTTTACAACCCATGTGAGCGATAGTATTTCATCATTTGAATTATTGAGAATAGAAAATGAGTCCAAATTCATTCTATTTCACCTAGCCTTCAGACTATTGGATCCCGGAACAAGGGAACAATTCCAGAATGCTCATAAGGATATAGAATTTCCTTGTTTTGACGATTTATCTACATTTATAAAGGATAAATGTTTCGCGATGCAATTAGCCTCTGATACAAATTTGATGTTCGACAATTTTCCTTCTACATCTAAAGAGAATCAAAATTCTGGTAAATCCAAAAATAAATTTAGCGACAAACGTCAAAAATACAAATCTTATGGCAGCTCTAGCTTAGTAGCTAACCAATCTAATGTAACTTCAAGCTCTTCAAGGCAGTCAGATTCTCAGTCCAACATAATCTGTTTTGTATGTCAAGAAACGTCTCATGGATTGCCTTCTTGTAAAAAGTTTTGCGCAGCAGATGTCAAACAACGTATTGCTTGGCTCAAAAATTGGAAGGGTTGCAGATCTTGCCTCTCCACTAAGCATGCTACTCAAGAATGCAAATCTAAGTGGCATTGTAAATGGTGCAAGCAGCGCCATAATTCGTTGATTTGCGAGAACGATTGTAGTCAAAATAAGTCTGCAAACCCCAACATCAGCTCCGGAGCCTGCTGCACAACCTCCGGTGCGTATGAATCATTCCATTCCCAAGTATTATTAGGTACTTGTCTAGCTGATATTCTTGACGCAAAGGGCTCTTATCAAACCGTACGTCTCGTTGTAGATAGTGCGAGTCATTTTTCATTCATGACTACTAAATGTGCAAAACGGCTAGGATTCGTACCTAATCACTGCAACGTTACCGTAACTGGGATCGGCGAGGCAAGTGAAGGAGTAAAAGGGTTTGTTAACTGCCTGCTTAAGCCTGTAAGCAAAGCTGCACCACATTTGACAATGAAGGCTCTACTATTGAAGTCAATTACGTCGCATCTGCCAACTGTAACTTTACCACGCACATTGTGGAACGAGTACGTTAAATTCCCTCTAGCTGATCCAAAATTCTTTGACAGTAAACCTATTGACATATTATTAGGTGCTGACTTATTTGCTGAACTTTGGCTAGGAAGCCCTATCGAAATAAAATCGAATTCTCCAAAATTATTTCCAACTATATTTGGACACATAGTTATTGGGAAATTCGCTGAAAATTCGTCAGAATGTCATGATAAGACTTCGCACGGTACTTCACTTATAGCTACAAATCAAATAAACTTCAGTGATTTAAATTCAAGCCTACAGCGCTTTTGGGAAATTGAGGAGCCGAAACCTGCGAGAACAATGAATCCTGACGATGCATATTGTGAAGATCACTTTAATCAAACTCATTAGATTGGATGATGGGAGCTATGGCGTGAGGTTACCATTTCGTACAAATCCACCAGAATTCATGAATATTGAATCAATTGCACTGAGAAGGTTTCGCAATCAGGAAAATAGGTTAGTGAAAAATGACAAGCTTCGTGGCAAATATCATGATTTCATGGATGAATACATTAAGCTAAGACATATGTCAGTAACTACTAGCCCCCCTGCCTACGTCATCCCCCATCACCACGTATTGAAGATAGACAGAAACGAACTGAAGCTTCGTGTTGTTTTTGATGGATCCGATGGTTCATTGAATGAATTTTTAATGATTGGTCCGAAACTACAGACAGACATAAGAGATGTTCTTCTGAATTTCAGAGTTCACAAAATTGCCTTGATTTCAGATTGCGTGAAAATGTTTCGTGGAATTTGGATTCACCCAGAGGATCGCAAATATCAAACCATCTACTGGCGTTTCAACCCCTTCGACTCTTTGCAGACCTACGAGCTCAACACGGTGGTTTATGGCCTGACGTCGTCGCCTTTCCTCGCTAACCGAGTTATTAGAAAAATTGTTGAGGATCACGGATCAGACTACCCTGAAGCCAGTAAGGTATTATTGCGTGATATTTACGTTGATGATATTGTCTCTGGATGCGAAACTATTCATGGTGCAAAACGGCTACAACAGCAGCTGATTGATTTGCTAAGCAAAGGCAATTTAAAACTTAGTAAGTGGGCTAGTAACGAACCGGAAATCTTAAAAAACGTCAGTGATACCTCTGATAACCCAGTAACCATAATATCTAGTGATAATGCATCCGTTAAAATATTGGGATTACAATGGAATCCAAAAACTGATTGTTTTGGTTATACGTTGGACCTACCAAATGTCAATCCTACAAAACGATCCATTTTATCAAATGTTTCAAAAACTTATGATCCTTTGGGTTTCATATCACCCCTCGTTATCAAAATGAAGAAAATCATTCAAGATTTATGGAAACTCGGCCTAGATTGGGATCAAACAGTGCCGAGTGAAGTAGCATCTGATTGGCAGGAGTTATTGAATGAACTTCCAATTATTTCCACTTTAGACATTCCCAGATTCGTTCGCAGCGCCGAACCATCGAGATACCAAATAGTAGGTTTTGCTGACGCCTCAGAAATGGCTTATTGTGGCGCCTTATATCTACGTGTAATTTCTCCAGGAGAAATCAGAACTAATCTTCTAACTGCGAAAACCAAATTGGCGCCTCTAAAATCGCTCACAATCCCTCGTCTCGAATTATGTGGATGTCTATTATTGTCCAGACTCTACCACTCGATTTCAGAATTTTTGGAATTATTGGGAAGCGCCAATCTAATTTCTCCATTGTTTTTCACAGACTCTACGATTGTTCTCGGTTGGTTGCGAACTCCCACCTACAAGCTAAAAACATTTACATGCAATAGAGTCAGCGAAATTCTACAAGTAACGTCAGAGGATCGGTGGCATCACGTCTCGTCACACGACAATCCCGCGGATTCCGGATCCAGAGGATATCGACCGAAGGAACTCTTGGAAAGCGATCTGTGGTGGCATGGACCAACCTGGTTATCGCAAGCTGATTCTGAATGGGCTCTAACCACTCCGCCGGATTCGCTGGAGCTACCGGATATGAAAGTGGAAAAGGCAGCGATGATTTCTGTGGAATCGCCATCCCCATTTCGCTCTCAGTTCATCGTTGAACTGATTGCCAAATTCTCTTCATTCAACCGACTGCTTCACACATTGGCCTACATTCTCCGCTTTAATAACAATCTTCGACACAAGAACAATCGGATGAGTGGACCTTTAAAACTGATGGAAGTACAACGAGCCAAGAAAATCTGCGTAAAGGCAATTCAATTGCATCATTTTTTTGAATACGACCTATCTGAAAAGGGACAAGCAAAGGTCATGAAGAACTTCGTTCAACTGAACCCTTTTTTTGACTCGTCGGGCATCCTCAGGGCGGGCGGCCGGTTGTACAATGCCAGCCTCCCATACAACCACAAACATCCGATTCTCCTACCGTCTGACAGCTACTTCACCACGATAATTATCGACCATTTTCACAGAACTTACCTCCATCCAGGACCCTCGCTTCTACAAGCAGTGATTCAACTGGAATATTGGATACCGTCCCTCAGAAGATTGGTTCGGAAGCGCGTCTTCAAATGTAGCAGATGTTACAGGTTGAAGGCAAAAACCTTCATCCCGAAGATGGCTGACCTTCCTCCTCATAGAGTGCGTGCTACAATCAAGGCATTCATGAAAACTGGTTTAGATTATGCAGGACCGTTTTACATGAAGGAGTCACTTCGAAGAAAATCAGCCATCCACAAAGTTTATTTATGCATCTTTATATGTATGGTAACAAAAGCTATACATATCGAAGTAGTATCTAGCCTCTCTGCAGATGGTTTTCTAGCTGCCTTGGATCGATTTGTTTCCTTGAGAGGACATCCAACAGACTTATACTCTGACTGTGGTTCAAATTTTGTTTCAGCGGCCAGAAAACTCAAAGAATGGTTCAAATGGTATACCAGTGAGCAGACACAGAAGGAAATCGGAGAAAAAATTACGCTTCGCCGAATAAATTGGCACTTCAATCCACCGCACGCTCCCCACTTCGGTGGCATATGGGAGGCAGGAGTGAAGTCCGCAAAATCCCTAATGACTCGTACAGTAGGAGATGTTGCTCTCACATTTGAAGAGTTGGTGACGCTTACCGCGAAAATAAGTGCTGTTTTGAATTCGCGCCCCATTTCTCCTCTTTCCAATGATCCTTCTGAGACCGATTATCTGTCGCCAGGTCATTTTCTGATGGGAGAAGCTCCACTGGCCATTCCTGAACCCACTCTGTTGGATGTTGCCATGAACCGCCTCGATCGTTGGCAAATTGTTAAAAGAATGTCACAAGAGTTCTGGCACAGATGGCATTTGGAGTATCTCTCTACTCTCCAAAAACGAAACAAATGGACCAACGATAATATAAATTTGAAAGTTGGTGATTTAGTCTTTCTTAAAGATGACAATCAGCCGATTCTACGTTGGGCCAGAGGTAGAATCGTCGAATTGGTTCCAGGTAGAGATGGCAACGTCAGAGTAGCACACGTTAGAACAGCTACTTCCAGTGGCGGCTCGTCCATAAGGCCACCTTGGCCCTCGCCCCACCCAAAAATTTGCAAAGGAAAACAGAAAAAACATAGAACAAGGAGAAAAAAATCTTACCTACTACTACCCACCATGGAAGAAGGGAGATCTCCCTTCCTCCATGACTACCCACTTCCACTGAGTCGCATTTTGTTTCGATTTATCGATTAAAAAAGTCGATTATCGGATCGACCAGAAGTGCCCCAGTCTCAATGTTGAAGGTATAGGCGCTTCCTGGGGTGGGGGAAGGCACTCTGTGTTGCGAGATAGGAGGCGTTCCGGGCGGTGGCCAAAATATCGTATCAAGTTGAACGCCGAAAACAATCGATCGTTGAATCGTTCCTTGTCAAGGAAGAACGAGTTTCATTCTTCCATGCTTTCTTCCATGTTTGATAAGAATGATATCAAAACGTTGCCTGACGTTATAATATTATTTTGAATGCATTGACTGGTGGTTTTTAGCTTCGTATTTACTCATCATAGTAAAAGTGAATTATTGTCTCCATAATATTAATCAACTAAACATTGAAATTTAATACCTCACGTGCAACGCGTGAACGCTTGCTAGTCGTCAAGACTGAAGTGGATCCACAGAAAACCGTACTATACTACGTGGATCACTATTCGCCCAAAAGAATCTCATTTGTTGATTTCTACATTCTGTAAGTTAATAACCGTTAATAACAGTAATATACATAATATTATTATGTAGCTCAGCCAACCGTTGAGAATACTGTTTTATTTGTTATCCCTGAAACTGATGGTGACTTCGTTGACTCGAGCTTTGTTTGAGCTAACCAACGAACTCTAAAAGCTAGTTGAAATCAATCTTGCTGTTCTGTGATCGCTTAAAATGTTTTGATACGATTGGATAAGAAAACGTATGTGCAATCTGGGCATAAGAGGACATTTTTAGAGGGGGTTTTCAAGGTACCACTCGGCTAGGAAGCAGATGGTCGCGATTGCTAATTTTTAAAAACCCCAGTAATAGAAACTCCAATAATATAATTTTTTGACTACCTTTATAATGTACTCTTTGAATAGTACTCGTACAGTCACAATTTCTATTTTATTCTTCCTATAATTTTGAAGATAATTATTTTGGTGGGTAGGTGGGATTGCCTTGCAGCCACCTCCTCGTCGGTAATCCTGGATAGTGGTCAGTAATCTTCCCTCTCCTCAAGAGAACTCTTTGGAGAACGATGTTTCCTGACTTGCTAAGAGCTGCATACCATTAATTATGAAGCAGTTTAGCTGTAAGGGTAGTTTGAGTTTAGTTCCAATAGTGAGTACCTAATAGGTAGGTATGCACCTAAATATTGCCCTGGTGCCCCACCAGTTTCTGAGCCCACGAGCCGCCCCTGGCTACTTCTACATTCACTAGACCAATAGCCAAGCTGGTTCCAGTTTTCCCTCCAGATATTGAAGAACCCATCACGTACATACCTCCGCAAGAAGAAGAGAAGAGGTATCGACAATGGATCAGAGGTTTGAATCCGCCCGAAGAATCTTCAGCGTCTCATGTGGGCACCTCACCAACACATCTGGAATAATCCTACCATTGGTTCACTAAACTCACAATTTGTATGTCTTTTTCTCCCATTCTTAGTTCCCTCTTTTCCATACTTCCTTCCACCCAACAAGCTCAGAAAATGTTACTAAAATTTTGGCGGGCGGCATGTTTGCGCCCAAAGGTGACATTTATTTATATCTGTATCGTGCCGAAACGCGTGTGAACCTCGGAAGCTGAAACCCCCCCACCTGTCGGATTTGATCGGCCTTGAAGACGGACTGGTCAGTTAGCTGTGAAGAGTCCTCAAGATCTCTCGCCATTTTACTCCGGTTTTCACCGTAAATTCGCTCATCAGGGTCATCAGCATCCCTGCACTGCAGCATATTCCTTCTTCCTTCTACAATCTACCGCTCATGTAAGTAGCTACCACGGCTGCCGTTTCCTTTTCCCAGCAGCAAATTACCATTCTCACGAACAATTATTTTCTGCAGCGTGAAGTTCGGCAGCACCGTGGTCAAACCATTCAGTAGCTGACGATCCATATAAGGCAACCTGGTGAAGCTGCACGATTTTGACGGATCCCGACGTCAACTCACCTCCTCGTCATCTTCGCGGTATATACACGCGTGCGCGAACCAACGAAACGGTCAGACTGTTCATTTATTTTAATTTAAGAAGAATAACCTTTATATTTACTCTTACATATCAGCGTTGTTATAATTTCATTCAAAGGAGCTCCTTATTTTCATTTATACCATTTGACAAAATTATATTCTTAGTACCTTGGGTAATTGGTAATTTATTGAGAAAACCACTCCTCTGGTGCTAACAATGATCTATAAAGCCCATAGCTCTGATAGCCTTACAGTCACAGACTTAATATATGGTGAACAGGAAAATGTCCTTTAAATCGAGAGCTTTCCAACGAGTGGTTAACGATTCGTGTGACTTCTTTTTTAGCGAATTTTCGAATTGTTTCTTCTTTATTCGTGTGACTTAAAAAGCGCTTGTTAGTGAATTCAACGAGACTGATTTAGCCTCATTCATACGAATTTTTCATTTGGTTGTCCATTTTTGAATTCCGGAGATGGAATTAGTTTAGTTTTGAAATTGTTTCACATATAGTGATCTAGACAGAAGGGTGACCTGTACAAAGAAGATAATAAACCGTTGTCAGGAATTTGCAGATTTTCTAGTCTTCCACCGGCCAAACTACTGTTCCCACAAAAAGGTCATGAGAGAATAATTAGAAAACAATTTAGCAGAATGGTGCTTCTAGAGTCTAGAATCTAGACCGAGTGGTTTTCTCAAAAACTAAAGAACTAACTGTCGGTATTTTTCGGCCACAGCTCCCAAACTATTCGTCCGATCCGAAATTTCCTGTTTTATCCTAAAAGCTAGTTAATTTTATATTCAGACCCCATATATGAAATGTTGTTCAAGCCCTTATAATATCCTTACTGCACGCTAAAAAAAAAAAAAAAACCGTACTGTTGTAAAATCTACGTGTTTTGGCACACTGTTTGCGTTAACTCCCAAAATATCTGTCCGATTCAAAATTTCTTTTTTTCAGCTTCAAGCTGGCTGAATTTACTCTCAGACGAGTGGCGGATCTAGAACTGTTCCAAAGGGGGGGGGGGGCTCACCCCCCGCCTGTAGGTCTGTGAGAGAGGGGTTCGGGGGGCCACCGATTGGCTCCCTGCGCATTAGTCGCCACGAAAACATCGCCCCCGCCAGAACTCCCCGTGATTACCCCTCTTCCTCCCTTCACTTCCGGCCCGCAATTGCCCCCCCCCCCCCGCGCATTAGTCGCCCCGAAAACATCACCCCCGCTGAACTCCCCGTGATTACCCCTCTTCCTCCCTTCACTTCTGGCCCCCGCTAGAACTCCCCGTGATCACCCCTCTTCCTCCCTTCACTTCTGGCCCGCGATTGCCCCCCCCCCCCCGCGCATTAGTCGCCCCGAAAACATCACCCCCGCTAGAACTCCCCGTGATGTTTTTTATTTCATATTTAGATAGATTATATTCCTTAGAATTTTTAAGACGATCCACAGCTTTGTACGACTAGCCGTTCGTTCACAATGAGGGCTCAAAGGTTGAGCCTGTCAACACGATCGTGAATCAAACGGTTGAAATACAGGTCAATTTTCATACTAACCAGCTGTTAGGAACATCATAATATGGTTTTAGTGATGTCGAGTTTTTTGTTCTGAGGTACGTTTCGTGCTACGGAAATGAAGGTAATTTCGAATGTTTGTTGGTAGGTAAATCTTTTATAGAAAAATTATTACCGACGTAGTATTAAAAACCCCATAATTATATCGGTACATAATTATTGTAATTAATTCATCATCTCTATCATTCAGGTTCTGCACAAAGCAACCCAGGCGATTCCAACAGCCGGATATCGTATTAATTAATCATAATTATTATTGATAATAAATACAAATTATTAATACCTAACAATAAATTATAATAAGTTGCACTAGGTACTTGATAAAATTATTAAATATTGTAAATACCATGTTATATTGTCACAGTTATCTGTGTTCCCCTCCCCGCCCATCAGGCCAACCGTTCAGTCAGTCAGTCAGTCGCCATTATTCAATGTCTCGCGGTCCCTCTCACTCAGTTATACTCAGTATTGTTCACTACCTTTTATTATACCTTTCATGCAAGCTTCAAAACCCTGTGTCGCCTCATTTATTCAATTATCACTCGCCACAACAAGTTGGCGACGAGGATGGGATATATCCTAGTTTTTTTTGCCAATAAATTATTCTTATTCTTATTATTATACCTTTTATTATACCTTCATGCAAGCTTCAAAACCCTGTGTCGCCTCATTTATTCAATTACCACTCGCCACAACAAGTTGGCAACGAGGATTAACACCGAAATCTCCGTGGATGTCGATGCGAAATCGTCTTACCAGCCACCACGTCGACCGACACATTCACAGACACCTGTACGCTTCGGTACGTATCTTTTATGAATTCATCGCTGGTTAATTTACCGAATACATCAATTTGACACATCTACAGTGTCGATTCGTAGTAGTTTCGGGCAGAAAGTAGTCGGATTGGTCAATCTTGGTAAATCGTCGTCAACCGAGATATTCATCAAATCTCAGCGGCCATTACAGGCGTGACGTCACTCCCTCAGTCTCAAATCGAGTTGCTACTCGAGTCACCAGAAGGAACCGTTCGTGAGTTGTTATCACAGAACCTTGGTCCAAAATACTTGCTCCTATGCCAAAATAGCTGCTCCTGCGCCAAAATCGCTGCTAAATTGCCGTTCTCGCTCCACAATACCTGTTTTGATTCAAAATACCCGTTTTCTTTAGAAATTTTACATTTTTCGCCACATTTGATAGAATTTTACTGCCACTACCATGGATGCTAAACAATTTGAAATATTTATGAAAGCAATAACAGAGGCTCTCAATGTCAAACCAGCCCCAGCTCCTCAGATTACACCTTTTGAAAATTTTGAGGTGAAGAATGAGAAATTCTCTTCTTATTTAGAACGATTCGGAATTTATTGTGACCTCAAGAATGTCACTGATGGGAAGAAGAGAGCTCAGCTTTTGTGTTCTTCAATTTGGAAAGACCACTATAACAACCTAGCCGCACTCCTAGGCCCTGACACACCAATCAAGGATATTGATTTCCCAGTTCTAGTCACACATTTTGAGAAGATGCTTTGTCCTGTAGTCTCCACAGTAGTCGCTCAGCACTATTTTCTTAGTGTCACCCAGCAATCACAGCAATCTATTTCGGATTTTGTGGCATCCCTTAAGGGGAATTTGAAAGACTGCAATTTCTATGTAGAGTGTTCTGTGGAATCTTGCAAGAAGAAGATTTCCATCGCCGATACCTTCCTTCGGGCTCAATTTATCAGGGGTCTGAGGGACGGATGGGTACGTGAACAACTCCTTCAGGACTCATCCATCAACGAAAAGAATTTTGATGAGCTCCTCAAAAAAGCGACCGCTCTAGAAGCATCTCGTTATGAGTCAGGTCAATTGGGCAAGCCACCAGATGGACCAGTGGACACACACAGGATAGTTAAGCGTGCCAAACCTCAGCAGGAAAATTACCACAGTTGCAGACAGAAATCCCAGACTAGAAACTTCAGTCGCCAGTCTAGTCCTCATCCACACCACCGTTCGCAGTCTCGTGGGCGTCAAAGTCGAGTCGATTACAAGTCTCTGGGTATCGATGGACTCTGCCTCAATTGTAGACGCGCAAATCATAGAGCACGTGAATGCAGAACGGATCGTGGTTCCCTGAAATGTGCGTCTTGTGGGAAAGTGGGACATATTGCCAAGGTATGTATTACGTCCTTGCTCAAGAAATCCAAGACACATTCTGTAACTTCTCAGGACGTACCAGAACAGTCAGGTCACTCTGAACATACCTATGGCATTGGCAGGATTGAGGAGACCGAGGATCTGTATGAAATTAGCCGAGACACAGACAAGTACGTAGTTACAGTCTCACTCAATGGGGAGCCACAAGCCTTTGAAGTGGATTCTGGAGCTCGTTTTTCCCTGATCTCCGAGACAGACTTCAACAAACTCAGCCTGAATGTACCAATTCAACCAACCACAGTTTCATTCCGATCATATTCAGACCACATCATCCAGCCAAAGGGTAAAATAACACTCTCAGTCTCTTACAAAGGCAGGACAATGGATGCAGATTTGTTCATAGTGCCATCAGGACACGATGCCCTCCTTGGTAGAATATGGATACGTGGTCTTGGGATCAGCCTCAATGAGATTGATAGTCACCACCATGCACCCACCAACCCAGTTGATGTAAACTCGATTGCATCACTCGATGAAATTTTACAAAGGTACTCTTCTATTTTTGAAGGAAGAGTGGGATGTGTCCCAAACGTAGAAGTGAAACTCCAGCTTAGGGAAGGCGTGAAGCCAATTTTCAATCGAGAACGTGATGTTCCCTTTGCACTACGGGAACGGGTTGAAGAAGAGCTAAAAGTGCTGGAGTCTCAAGGTGTCATCACCCCTGTGGCATCAAGTGATTGGGGCTCACCTCTTGTTGTAATTGCCAAGCCAGACGGAGGTGTGAGGCTTTGTGTTGATTATAAGTGTGGAGTAAACCAGAGATTAGTAGCTGCCAACCACCCAATTCGTCGCATTGATGAGGTGCTACATAGCCTTCGAGGGTCAGCCTTCTTCTGTAAATTGGATCTGCATAAGGCGTATCTCCACCTTAAGGTGGATGAAGAAGGAAGCAATATTCAGACCATCTCAACCCATAAAGGCACATTTAGAATGAATCGTCTCAGCTTTGGTATTAAGACCGCACCGTCAGAATTTAACCGCATTTTGTCCCAGCTTCTAAGTGGGCTTCCCAAGGTAGAAGCCTACTTTGACGATATTATTTGCCATGGGTCAACCCTCGATGAGTGCACCAGTAATCTGATTGCTTGTTTGGAGCGGCTCAGAATGAACGATCTTCACCTGAACAGAGGTAAATGCTCATTCTTCCAGAAAAACATAAATTACCTGGGTCATGTTGTGTCATTCAACAAAATTGAAAAGTGCCGGACCAAAGTTCAGGCTGTGACTCAGATGCCTAGACCCAAGAATGTGGACGAACTGAGGCGTTTTCTGGGACTTGTCACTTACTATGTAAAATTTATCCCTGACTTCTCCTCAAAATCGTTTCCACTTCGCCACTTACTCAGACGTGAATCAAAATTCCTGTGGACGGCTGCTGCAGAAGCCTCATTCTTGAATCTCAAATCAGAGTTGTGCAGTGACAGGGTCCTCATCCCGTTTGACCCATCAAAACAGGTAATCCTCACAACCGATGCCAGCCCAACAGGAATTGCCGCAATCCTTAGCCATGAGATCGATGGACATGAGAAGCCAATCGCATTTGCTTCCCGAGCTCTCACACAGGCCGAATCCAACTATAGCCAGTTGGACAGAGAAGCTCTTGCCATCATTTATGCAGCAACACATTTCTTCAATTATGTTTTTGGCAAGCAGTTTGTGCTTGTAACTGACAATGAGCCATTGTCTCGAATTTTCCACCCAGATAGGCCCTTGCCACAAATGACGTCCTCTCGTCTGTTGAGGTATGCCTCTTTTCTCAGTGGCCTTGATTACACAGTGCGTTGCAAGAAGGGCAAGGATAATGAAAACGTAGACTGTTTGTCACGTGCACCAGTCTCTTTACACCAGTCACAGGGAATCTCAATTGATGAAGAGGTAAATGTTTTGTGCGCTGAGACTCTGTTCCAGATTTCTACATTGTCCATCACGGCTGACACAGTCGCTGAAGTAACAGCAAGTGATCCAGAATTGCAAGCGTTGATGCATGAGCTCAAGAACAGCCGCAGGGACAGCCCTTTCACCATTTCGTCCAACATGCTTTTTCGGTCAGATCGAGTCGTCATTCCAAAGACTCTCCAAGCTGCAATTCTTGGTGAGTTACATGCTACACACGTTGGTGTGACTAAAATGAAGCAACTGGCAAGAAGATATGTCTATTGGGAGGGACTTGACAGGGACATCGAACGCCTTGTCAAGAGTTGTGAAGCGTGTGCCAAAGTCCGTCATTGTCCTTCTAAAGCTGTCGTCCATCCGTGGGATCAACCTGCAGAGAATTGGGAGAGGATCCACATAGATTTTGCTGGTCCTCTGGATAACCATTTTTTCCTTGTGGTCATTGACGCAAGGTCCAAATGGGCCGAGGCAAGAATGCTGCGAGTTGCTCCCTCCACTGCATCAACCATCTCCCTTCTAGATGACATATTCTCAGTTCATGGATACCCCTCAGCAATGGTCTCTGATAATGCCGCAATTTTTAAAAGTGAAGAGTTTGTAGCTTACTGCAGACAGAATGGAATTTTCCAAAAGTTCAGCGCCCCAAATCACCCTGCTACAAATGGGCTTGCTGAGCGCAGCATCCAAACCCTCAAGAGGCGTCTTAAAGCAGCTGCTGATGATCCTGCTCCTCTCGCGACTAAGCTCAGAAACATCCTTTTCCGTTACCGTGCTACGCCTTTGGCATCTGGTCAGTCCCCAGCAGAACTCTACTTGAAGAGACAGTTGCGCATTCGTCTAGACGCGCTTCTCCCAAACAAAAAGGCTCTAGTTCAATCAAACAGAAGCTCGACGCGGATCCGTTCACTTCAAGTGGGAGAGAGAGTCCAGGTCAGAATTCATCATGGAAACCAAGATGATGTGTGGCAATTTGGCACTATTACTAGGAAGATGGGTCAGCTTCATTACATTGTGGAGTTGGACTCTGGCCGCTCACTGAAACGCCACATCAACCAGCTTATTGCTTCTCTAGTGCCAAAAAGACATGTCACTTTTGCAAACACACACATGCCTCAGTTGAGGAAGGGTATTCCTTTTGTTGATGCTTCTCCCCAGAGTACTTTGGGACCTAGCCAGAGTTCGTTGGGAACAGAGCCACCATCGTCACTCCCGATTTCGCCCGATCTCCGCAGGTCAAACCGTCCACGCCAGAAACCTGCATATCTCAATGACTACTCGGTGTGATTATTTTTAAGTGGGGGAGAATATTGTAAATACCATGTTATATTGTCACAGTTATCTGTGTTCCCCTCCCCGCCCATCAGGCCAACCGTTCAGTCAGTCAGTCAGTCGCCATTATTCAATGTCTCGCGGTCCCTCTCACTCAGTTATACTCAGTATTGTTCACTACCATTTATTATACCTTTCATGCAAGCTTCAAAACCCTGTGTCGCCTCATTTATTCAATTACCACTCGCCACAACATTAATAATTAGTGATAATTCATAATAATAATTAATATAACATTTAGGATCTATACATTTAGACCTAGTGATCTAGACAGAAGGGTGATCTGTACAAAGAAGAGAATGAACCGTTGTGTCAAGAATTCGCAGAGTTTTTTTTAATCGTGCTGGCATGTGTATTTGAGGGGCTTGAGTAACATTTCATACATTGGGTCTGAACGTAAAATTATCTAGCTTTTAGAAGAGAAAAATTAATTTTGGACCGGACGAATAGTTTTGGAGCTGTAGCCAATAGACTTTTGTTCGTTTTTGGAAAAACCATTCGGTCTAGAAGCAACATTCTGGTCTTATATTGAAGCGTATTAAATTTTCTTCAAATTGTTACCCCATGATTATTAGTAGGAACAGTAGTTTGGCCGATATCAGACGAGAAAAACTCCGCAAATTCTTGGAACAACGGCTTATTATCTTTTTCGAGCGGATCACCCTAATCTAATTTACGAAATGATAGATGAAACTCTAGCTCATCATCCAAATTTAATGAAACAAATAGCTATCGTTTAGACAATTTACAGACAACAAACCTAGTGAATATTGCATTGCCATCCATCTGTCACCCATGTTTAAAGTTTCAAGTCAACAACAAACAGTCAGCTCAACATCCAAATTTAATTTGTTTAAACAAATAGGTATTGTTTACACAATTTTACACCGAGTGAATATTGCACGGTCATCCATCTTCGACCAATTTCACAACACATCACTAGTCATTCAGAGAAAACTCAACACCTACAGCCAAAATACAAAAATCTCCTTTTATAATCACCCAGTCAATAGCAACAAAAAACTCTTCAGCCAACTTCAAGACCCGATAAAAAAAGAACAAATTAGCAATATAGTTTATTCAGCCAATTGCCAAGACTGTGACTCTATATATCGCTCATATACTTGGAAAACCGTGAATGTCTGGAGAGATCAACTTTTCAGGAGACAAGAAAAACGCGTACAAAGAAAAACTCGTAAGTCTGTCATCACCTCATTTGACAAACCTCGTAAGTCTACGTCCGTGATTTTCGTTAGTTTTATGAAATACCGAGGTGAATTTCACCTTACCAACACTGCTATTCATAGAGTACAAGCCCAGCCTAACAAAAATGAAAGTTGAATAATAATAATGGGAAAAGAGACGAGGAGCACATCAAAACACCAGACCAGACTTACAAGGTTTTCCATGTTTTCTGAATGGTTCCAGACTTACAGGTTCTGTCAAGTTGACAGTGTCAACCGCCAATTGTGGGGAAACGGATTGGCCGATATCGAGGAAACTTCACATGGTGGTGCGGCCTGGAATTGACTACTAGCTTATATCCTTAACAGACTTACGAGTTTTTCGGACTTACGAGGTTTTCCAAGTATATGAGCGATATATAGGTGAAACAAGACAATTAGGTAGGTACTGAAAGAATCAAAGGTCACAAACGAGACAACAATAGTACCTATCTATAAAATATCTAAATATCTAAATAACACAAGTACCTACCTATAAAAACCTCCACCACCGTAACTATATAATATCCATCCAAACAACATCCATCCATCTCATGCATTACTTGTCAATTACTTGTCAAACATTACTGTGTCGCGATAGAATGTAAAGCAATCGGACAATTATCATGTAAGTTTATACCTTTATTCCATTCATAACTAGTTGTAAGTCACCATTTCTATTTAACCATAATAACTCTCCCATATACTGATTTTGTAGGATACATGATTAGGATCGTGTTCCACGATCGAAACGTTGTAATAAACCGAATGATAACAACGACTAGTGTTGGTCATCCTCACCCGCAAACTACTCTACTGTTTCCTAGTCAAAACAACCTCCACTATATTCATGTATGTGTCACTCCGACGATAACTCTCGATAGATTTGAGATAACAAGTTCAAATTGTCACAACAAAACCGTCTTTAGCGTTCAAAAGGCTAAGTTGGTAGATGGGCAGAAACGGGCCAATCTATAGGGGTATTTGGGGGGGGGGGGGGGGTAAATTACCCATAAATTCCGAAAATGAGACAGTCTGACAAGTGATACTTCATTTTTTTCGATGCCAAACACGTTGGTGAAATCAGAATTACGATATCGATGGCATCACATAACCTTGTAATACAATCTTGTTTTTTTTTTTTTTTTTTTTTTTTTCAAACTTCTTATCTCATCGTCCTATGGTTCGGATTCTGGGGGAAAATGAATGTTCTGCTCCCTAGAGACCAGTAGGTTAAAAAATTACGCCAAAATTCGAACCACAGGACGAGAGATAAGAAGTTTTCTTAAAAAACAAAGATAATTTTGTGCTCCACATTTTTCCGATAGAGAAATTCTTTCTCTCATTTCTTAGAAAATTTTGCGCTGTTTCCCGACCAACTCAAGTACCTGAATCTGTTAAATTTTAAAGAAGTTTTAGAAAATTTTAAGTGTTTTCGACTTATATTTGTGGAATGTGGTAAAATTTAATAGTACAGTAGGCACCGCTTACTTTGATAACAAGTGTCCTAGGCCAATTTTGTTACAATAAAAAGGTTATACCTCCATGTGGGGCAATAAAAAACACCCATCCAAAATTTCAAGTGTCAACATTATATGAATACATTTAGCAATCGTCATACCTATCAATGAAATGTGTTTTTTTTTTTTTTAAATTGCATTTATTGAGAAATACTTAATACATGATTGTTTACAAATAACATAAATCATCAATGCTACTCCCCACTTTAAGCAAAGCTTGTGCTGTGGGGAGGAGTTGCGTTTATCATCAAACTAAGTTAGAGTACATATATTTAATAAAGTGTAGGTAGTCATTAGCATTTTGAAATTGAATGAGCACTTAGGAAATTACAAAAATCATGCCCAACTACACATTTGTGAAAAAATTAAGCTTCTTGTTAATCTGTAGTCTCTCAAGTCACAAGAAAGTCTCTGCAAGGAATTTTACTAAGGAGTAGAAAAAAAAGTCGACTTCATATCGACTCGAGGTGTTTATTTGAGTTCGAAAGGACCTTATCACAAACTCTACTGTACCCACCATAACACAAACGGTGGGTACAGCTTTAGTAGAAGTACACAACCACGAGGGACATTTTATGTCTTTGCGCCCCCTCCCATCAGAAACTTATATGAAGCTTGCATTCGTGTTGACAATATAAATTATTGAGAATGATCACCTGTGTGTAAGCAATTACCTATTTAAACAATCACGCTCATACCGCAGCTTGTCGGCCACGCACTCCGCACTGCGCACTGACAGAAACTCCATTACATGTCCCGCGTTACATTCCCGCGTTACATTTTCGAGTTTATGTAGCAAAGTAAAGACATAAAATGTCAAAAAGCCCAAAAACCAAGATCTTGTTTCAAAGTCCTCCAGTTTGAGAACAGAATAACATATCGATGGCATCACATGATAACCTCGTATCTATACGTAGTATAGTAGGGTTTTCTGTGCTGGAGGACTTTGAAAATGGAGAAACGTGGTTGATACTGGAGATATTCTTCGCGTTTAGTCCCCTGTAATCTGATAAAGGATTGAGAATTCCAAATTGAGAATACAAATGTTTATTCAGTCATCATGTAGCTACCTATTCGAACAATGTTACATTTGACTTTGATCTAAACCGTAATAATCCGGAGGTCTGGGGTTGTCCCCTACATTTCATTCTACAATAAATGTACCAACATGAACACAAACCACAGGCGGACCAAAGTGTTCAGTGTTGAAAAATCTATAAATCTTCTGTACCCTCTGATTCTGTTCCACCCAACCTTGAGAGTGGATCTGTCATCCCATACTCAACGTCAGTCGTCAGCCTTGGGTTAGTCATGACGATAGATACTCTTTCTTGGAACCAACACATTGGGCAAGTCTGTAGAAGAATTCATAGCCCTCTCCACCCACTTCGCAAACTTAGTAAATTCATTCCTCCTAACCTTAAAAGACAACTGCTTAATGCGTTAGTTGCACCCCATTCTCTACATTGTGATACTATTTTCTCCCATTCCCTCTCTTCTTCATGTGCCAAAAAATTGCTTGTAGCCCATGATGCCTGTATTCGTTTCATTCACAACATCAAACCTCGACATTCTGTAGGAAATCTAAATCTTTTCTCCCTCCCCTTAAATAAATACTTCGATCTCCGCCACCTCATTTGTATTTTCAAAATTTTGAATAATTATTCCATCCCACCCTAAATAATTATTCCATTATTCCGCTCAAATTCACTCATGATCGTTCGTCATACCACCAAAATCTTCGCCCACTCGTTTGGTGTTGTTGGGGCTAAGCTGTTGAACGCTCTTCCTCTGCCTGCGGTCAGTCAGTTCAAGTTAGGCGTAACTAAATTGTATGCCAATAGCAAATAGTGCCCCCCCCCCCCCCCACATTGATTATAAGATCTCAACTTGTAAATTTTTAGATTTTTGTTCATCCTTTCTTTTGAATTATTTTGCTGAACTACTTAACTTTTTTTATTACCTATTTTATGTAATTTATATATTTCATGTGTACTAAATGGGCCAATCGGCCTTTGTACAATAAATGTTTATTATTAAACAGAGATGTTCTTGGAGAAAAATTTTTTTCTTCAAAAAGTTGTCGAAAAATCTATTTCGTTGACGTTGATTTATTGACTACGTATAGATGGTGTTTTCGTTATGTCACGAGCCATAATTAAAGAAAATTTTATCATTAGGTGCTTCATGAATCTGATCAAACAATTTTTTTTTTGTTAAATCGAAGTGTTACCGACTCTTTTGTCTGAGCATGGGCAAATGAGAAAACTGTACCGCTCGATTCTTTTCTACAAATTTGGGTGAAATTAGTTTTTAAACGTTTGCGAGTGTTCAGGAATATTGCGAACGATGGGCTTTCTGTGTTGAACTTGAAGGTCCAACACATTTCCAGTCATATTATGACACACATTTCCAGGCTCTTCTTCGCGTAGACCCACTTCAACATTTCATTGAGATTTTGGTCCGTTATTTCTGTACAGGCATGTGAAGTGCCTACTAGTCAGAACGAGCATAGCCACTACCGGTGTGACGACAACGGGGAAGTGAAGTGTCTGGCGGGCTGGACAGGGGACCTCTGTGACGTCCCAATCTGCAGGAAAGGGTGCGACCCGCTTCAGGGCTACTGCAAGCGCCCTGGGGAATGCCGCTGTAAACTCGGTCAGTTTTCTAGCTCTATATGATAATAGGTACCTATAATATTTTTTATAATATAAAAAAGAAATAATATAAAGAATGATTATATATACTTATGGAATAAAATTTTATATGGTGATATAACGTAATGGTATAATAAAGATGATATAATATATTACCTATATTATATAATCATTTCTAGGGAATACCTTTTTTCCAATTCTTCCAGACACCCGTGGGTCAAGAACCTGATTTTTTGATGAACCAACGACAATAACTGCTCCGATTTGTATTTGTTTTCTGTAAAACATTCTCACGTTAAAACAGGGGCGTATCCAGATACCATCAAATAACTCTGTTCTCTATCGACCATCGACTGGACACAGCATCAACATATGTACCAGTTGTACCCTCAGCACCCTCACAGGCAAAGAGCACTCACGGTCCAAATAGTTATGTTATATAACATAACCGCATATAATCGATGGTTCGAACGCAACCTGCACTTGCAGTTATAAGACCTCTATTGGATGTCATACCACCAAACCACGGCACTAATGTCGGTTTGGGATGAATTTCCTAATAGAATTTGTCCTTGTCACTTTGAATGAATTCGTCAACCCACAGAGGTAATACTACATGTCATGTAGTATTTATTAATGAAAGTGTAAAACTCTGCAAATTCTTGACACAACGGTAAATGTAGACGAGTTATATAACTTCATAATCCCTAAAAATGTTCTTCTTTTTATTCAGGCGGTCAAGGTTACAGCCTCACCACCTTCACCGATTGACTTGAAATTTAGCACAGAGCTTCGTTTCAACTTTAGCAAGTGTCTTTCGAAAGATTCAAGTCGCTAGGTATAAGTGAAGCCGAGTTAGGTATCTTCCAAAAACCAGGTTTTTAGCCCTTAATATTTTCTACATCTTGTTCAGTTAAGCAAGGCTACAGCTTCTCCGCCTTCACCAATTGACTTGAAATTCGGCACATTTTTTGTATTGACCTAGAGAATTTTTTTTTTTTCTAATACATATTTTATTATTGCTCCAAGATATAGATCTCATTAACAATATTCGTCTGACCTAATTATATTACAATACTTGGCATTTAGGGCTAACGATACATAACTTAGTCCTTTGTCTTTATGATTTATTGCACACACTCACTCCCTACACAAGCTCATGTGGTTTAGTGCGCTTGAGGCGCCGCGTCAACTCATGTACTTCGAGAAGCTGGACAACTTCTTCATTGACATGGTTTTTAAGTCTCTCAAGATGAGCGTTAGCGCGCTGCTTTATCACTTGGTCAATGCTTTCCATCTCAAGGTCGCGATGTAGAGCGTCGTTGCGGATATACCACGGCGCATTGGTTATGCATCGTAGTACGGTATTCTGAAAGCGTTGTATCATCTGCCTGTTTGATAGAGCCGTACAGCCCCACAGTTGTGCTCCGTAGACCCACGAAGGCCTAAGTACTTGAGTGTACAGAAGCAGTTTATTTTGAAGTGACATTTTTGATCGCCGGCCGATGAGCCAGTACATTTTCCTGAATTTTAAGACAAGTTCTGTCTTTTTCTTTTTGACGTGTTCTTTCCACCGGAGCTTGGCGTCTAGCGTCATGCCCAGGTATTTGGCGTGATTCGAGTAGGGAATCACCACATTGTTGAGAAAAGCCGGGATGTAGTTGATCTTACGGTTGGTGAAATCAATGTGCACCGACTTTGTCTCGTTCAGTTTGATTCTCCACTTAGCGGTCCAGCGAGTGATTTTGGAGATTGATCTGTTCAGTTTGCTGATAGATTCATTGTTGTTCTCCCCAACCGAGAGAACCGCAGTGTCGTCTGCAAAAGTTGCTGTTGTGTTGCATTCTAGGTCCGGTAGGTCGCTCGTGTACAGTATGTATAGGAGGGGGCCTAACACACTGCCTTGTGGGACACCAGCGTTAACTATTTTTGGATCTGAATACGCTTCATCTTGTTTGATGCGGTAATACCTCTTTGACAAGTAGGAATCCAGTAGATCCACGTAATGGATGGGAAGCATCTTTTTGAGTTTATGTTTTAGGCCTTCGTGCCACACTTTATCAAAAGCCTGAGCTACGTCAAGAAAGATAGCCGAACAGACTTTCTTTTGCTCCAGCGCTTCTTCAATGATATTGACGATTCGATGGACTTGATCTATGGTCGAGTGCTGACGTCGAAATCCGAATTGATGCTTGGGAATTAGCTTCCGTTCTTCAATTATGCCGAGGAGTCTCTTACTGATTAATTTTTCGAAAACTTTGGATAGCACAGGCAACAGTGAGATGGGCCTGTAAGATGTTATTTGATCAGCTGGCTTACCAGGTTTTTGTATCATGATGATCTCCGCCATCTTCCATAGCTGGGGTACATACCGATGTTTGATGGCAGCGTTAATGATTTGGGTGATTTTGACAATAGCTTTTCGAGGTAACTGGTGCAGAATCTTTCCTGTGATAAGATCAAAGCCAGGAGCTTTCTTAGGATTTATCTCCTTTTTAATAGTTTTTTGTACTTCTTTTATTGTGACATACGGTATTTTTACTTCTGGCTCGAGCGGCGGTGTCTCCTCCAAGGTAGGCTCACCCGGAGACCTGGAGTTGGGTGCGAATACACTAGTAAGGTGTTCCGCAAACAAATCAGCCTTGCTTTTACTGTCACTAGCCCATTTACCCCTATCATCCCTAACAGGTGGTGCTTGAACTATAGGTCTCTTGAGATATTTGGCAGCTTTCCACAGGGAGAATGAGAACCTTCCAAGTTACAATTTCTCACTTTTTGTAACATGAAAAACTCCTATATCACAAACGACGACGTTGAGGTCAGTTTTGGCCGAATGGTGTAAAGATCTAACGCGTAGTGTATGTGGTACATGTACGTACGGAATCACTAGAAATGACGCAGCTGCGCAGTCTTTTCCTTCTCCTGGAAAGTTAGGTAGTACGGAGTTGAGAGGTTATCATTCTGGGGTCCAAGCGGGGATGAGTGGTTCTCATTATAAGGCGACGACATAGTTTTCATATACCTATCGAGTTAATGAATAATTAATGTTATTCAATAATAATTATTAATAATTAATAATAGTACTTATTAATAAACATTATAATATACTAACACATATATAGTTATAACTAACAATAATAATTTACACTGCTTGATAATAATTATTGATAGTTAATGATAATTCATAATAATAATTAATCTATCATTTAGTGATCTGCACAAAGAAGATAATAAACCGTTGTGTCAAGAATTTGCAGAGTTTTTTTCGATTGTTGTAGATGCATTGGAGACGTGAGAGATCGCACATTATCATGCTATCGTGTTTAGTTTTCTAACCAATTAAAGACCCATTATGAATCCGCGTATAAATAACTTTTACGATCGTATTTCCACCAACTTCCTCTTGTCAACGAAATATTGACTGAAAAATATTGTCTACTCCCACCACTTTCTGGTTCCTACTCGTATTAAGGTACCACTTACTTGAATAATATGACAGGCTAGGCGTCGGTTCGTGCTTTCACCTCCATAGAACGCCACTCCATGCAGTCGCTCATTTTCTCCACGCAAATAGAGATGCAGAGCAAATGGTCACGTATTTAGGTCGCACTTTCTCGATTCAATGGTTTTAAAAACAAATACCAATTAGAGTGCCACCGGCTGAACTTGCTACAACAATAGAAAGTGGTGGCATGGACCGTGTTAGTTGTGCACTTATTTTTCTTATATTGTATTCTTATATTCTTATATTGTATCTTCGATAATGAACCATTGGAACCATTTAAATTAACTAGTGCTACAAACTACTTGGCTAGTGCTACTGTAGTATCCATATTATGTACCTAAGGCAAGCTCATCGTACAAAAGGGTTATAATATATATTGTATTTATTTTGGTTTATTATCTTTGGACCATTGGAATTGGAATTTGAACCATTTGGTCAATTTCTTTGACCCCCCCCTCAAAAGTTGTTGGTTTACTTTTCAAGATACGTAGTTTCAGAAAATCGAATTAAAAAAAAAAAAAAAATCTATCCGCACAGTTAACCTTGTGCTAAAGTTATTTTTCATAAAAGGACATATGGTAAAACTTGTGTTTTCAAACCAATTTTTGTTCCAGGGTTTTACGGTGAGCTCTGTAATAAGTGCATCGCGCTTCCGGGTTGCCAACACGGCTACTGCAACAACAGTTTCGAGTGCATCTGCCACGAAGGATGGGACGGGCTTTTCTGTTCTGAGCGTAAGTTGGTACATACGTTAGAAACTCCCATGTTCTTTGACTGCTTGAATAAGCAAAGTTCCATAGATAAAAAAACTCTGCAAATTCTTGACACAACGGTTCATTATCTTCTTTGTACAGATCACCCTTCTGTCTAGATCACTAGGTCTAAATGTCTAGATCCTAAATGTTAGATTAATTATTATTATCAATTATCACTAATTATTAACAATTTCATCAAGTACCTAGTGAATTATTATAATTTATTGTTAGGTATTAATAATTCGTATTTATTATTAATTATAATTATTATTGATTATGATTAATTAATACGATATAATTCTGGGGTTTTTAATACTACGTCGGTAATAATTTTTCTATAAAAGAAGTACCTACCAACAAACATTCGAAATTACCTTCATTTCCGTAGCACGAAACGCACCTCAGAAACACAAACTCGACATCACTTAAGCCATATGATGTTCCAAAGAGCTTGTTAGTATGAAAATGGACCTGTATTTCAACAGTTTGATTCACGATCGTGTTGTGAGGCACAATCTTTGAGCCGTCATTGCGAACGAACGGCTGGTCGTACAAAGCTGTGGATGGTCTTAAAAAATTCTACGGAACAAACTCTATCTAAATATGAAATAAAAAACTCTGCAAATTCTTGACACAACGGTTTATTATCTTCCTTGTGCAGATCACCCTTCTGTCTATACCAGACTGTATTGCAAATCGGCACCATACCATATTCTCACCGTACTCATACCATACCATACGAATTTCTTTCCTATCATACCATACTGTATTATACCAAATCATACATACAATAATATACCTTACCATGTCATCCATTTCTGACCTATATTTAAAATTTCAAGTATCTAGCTCATCATCAAAATTTAATTTGTTTAAACAAATAGGTATTATTTAAACAATTTTACAGACAAGAAACCGAGTGAATATTGCATTGTGATCCAGTTCTGACCTATTTTTAAAATTTCAAGTCAATAGCTCATCATCAAAATTTAATTTGTATTATTACAAAAAGGTGTTATTTAAACAATTTTACAGATGAGAAACCGAGTGAATATTGCAATGTGGTCTATCCCCGACTCACGGTTAAAATTTCTAGACTGTAGTTTACCGGGAAGATGAAAAAAGGTAGTTTTATTCTGGGCGTCTGGGGGTTGGGTCACATAACGGCCGTTTTCGACGCGAAAGTTTAGTGTTTTTCCTAAACCTTTGCGCGCTCACTGTGAACGAACGGCTGGTCGCACAAAAATCCAATTGGTCTTAAAAGATTCGTAATTTTTCAGGTCATTCAAAAGTGAACTAAAAATTACACCGTTTCATGAGAATTTATAGAGATATGACATTGTCGAGATTGTCGAAATTTCAAAGTTCGTTTTGAACCCCTTCCCCTTGACCTAGGGTTATGAAAAGTTTCGAGGATCATTGTGGGGCTGGTCCAAACCCAGAAACCAAATTTTGTAATTTTAGCTCAACGCTAACTGGGCAAAGTGGCACGGACGGCGGACGGCGGACGGGGGACGGCGGACGGGGGACGGCGTACGGGGGACGGCGTACGGCGTACGGGTGACGGACGGATTTTGGTTTATTATCTTCGATAATGAACCATTGGAATCGCCCAAAGAAAAAAAATTTTAACCCCCCCTCAAAATTTGTTGGTTTACGTTTCAAGACACGTAGATTCAGAAAATCGAATTAAAAAACTCTGCAAATTCTTGACACAACGGTTCATTATCTTCTTTGTACAGATCACCCTTCTGTCTAGATCACTAGGTGTAAATGTCTAGATCCTAAATGTTAGATTAATTATTATTATCAATTATCACTAATTATTAACAATTTTATCAAGTACCTAGTGAAAGTTATTATAATTTATTGTTAGGTATTAATAATGTGTATTTATTATTAATAATTATTATTATTAATTATGATTAATTAATACGATATAATTCTGGGGTTTTAATTACTACGTCGGTAATAATTTTTCTATAAAAGAAGTACCTACCAACAAACATTCGAAATTTCCTTCATTTCCGTAGCACGATCCGCACCTCAGAACAACAAACTCGACATCACTTAAGCCATATGATCAGGGGCGTTGCGTCCATAAGGCCACTTGGGCCACTGCCCCGGCATCCAGAAACACAAAACTAAAAAAAAAAAAATAAAAAATAAAAAAAAGCCAACCAGTTGGCATTTGAATTTTCTTCCCTATACTGCACCTAGCATTTTTCACGAAGTAAACAGCGACTCGACAGAGTTCTCTCTCTCTCTCTCTGTCCCAACCTATGTCTGGCATGGCTGTGGCCTAGACAAGTAACTGGGAAGAAGAAGAAGACGGAGTATCCATAATGGATATTCGAGCATTTCATCGGAATATAGCTACAGTAATCGATGTCTTGCAATCGAAATCGAAACCTACGCTTCTGAAACTGAGGGGGCCCAGTGGCCCGGTGTTGCCATGGAAACGGAGAAAAGTGGCCCGTCAGCGCATGCTCAGTAGAGTAAAAATTCGGTAAGCCACGCCTCTTTTCGGCCCCGTCCCCACATTTCCATCAAAAAATCGTTTGTGTTCACAATCGATTCGATTGTTTCAATTCATCCTGTCATCTCGATAGTACAACTTGTGAATCCATGTCGCCATTCTGTTACTATGTTGAGTATTCAGTTTTCTGCTTAGGTTATAATTTTGTATGTTCCCATTCGGATTCGAGTTTCCGTGACAGATTTGGATTTTTTTTTTTTTTTTTTTTTGTGGTAATTAAGTGCGTTGTGTCCTGTCTGTGGTCTTGTGGATTGATCAACGTCAACATACACAGATAAGTAGGTACTGGAGGTGGAGGTGTGTGATATTATCATAGCTCAAGCTAGAAGCAGATATTCGTGCAGGGGGCATTTCGCAGCTTCAAAACTGCTTGATACTGCCAGTTTTCCGAATTTTTCAAAACGTTTTCCAACTGAAGATTTTGAAAACACGGTCACTGCTTACTCTATCCTAGAATCTTGGAAACTTAAAACTGAATTGGTGACAATTTATCAGAGAACCGATTTTACTCATTTCACAGGCGCAGTACCATTTCTGTTGTTTTTGCACAACAATAATTTAGTTGATACCTATTCTGAAACTGAGAAACTACTAACATTATTGATTAAAATTCCAATGACTTCCGCAGAAGCTGAGCGTTGTTTTTCTACCCTTAAAAGAATAAAAACGTTTATTTGATCAACTATGACCCAAGAGAGACTTAATGCTTTGACGATGTTGTCAGTAGAGAAGGAAATGATTGCTAATTTTTCTGATTTCAATAAGAAAGTCATAGAGTACTTCTCATCTCTAAAAGAACAAAGGCTGGATTTCACTTATAAATTTTAATTCCTGAGTTGTTTAATGGAATTCCTTTGTCAGTATTAGTGTCTTCATTTTACAGTTACTGTACTTATTGAGCTTAAAACGTTGAAATATTTTTACTTCGTACAATAAAGTTTGGTACCTATTTGCTTTTTTTCGTTCCCTCAGTCTTTTAATTTTTTTACCTTTACTCTAGTTCTTATTTCTTTTGTACATTAATCTCGTTAGTCTTTACTTAGTCATTTCTGTAGTACTTTGGTTCTAGTCATTACTCTAGCCATGAATAATCTAGTCGCTATACTCTTCAGTCATAATGTTATGGTCCTAACTCGTGATCTCTTTCTTGTGTACTCTGAAAGTGGTGGTGGCTACCTATCTAACGACATTACTCATATTTTTTTACGTTGTCTTCACACATTTTTGTACATATTTTATTTTTGGAAGTGGATGGGTTGGTGGGATTGCCCCGCAGCCACCTCCTCGTATGTAGCTATAGCTATTGGTAATCCCGGGTACTGGTCAGAACTACTGCGAACACAGAGCTTACATTCTGACTTGCTAAGAGCTGCGGTTGATTAAAATACACCCATTTCTCATAAGAAGACTGCTGTTGGAAAACATTTACAGGAATTTTGTAGAAAAAGCTGTTAATTTGTGTTCCGAATTCGGTGGCCCACCATTTTCAGAGCCCACGCACCGCTACTGCATATGATGTTCCAAAGAGCTTGTTAGTATGAAAATGGACCTGTATTTCAACAGTTTGATTCACGATCGGGTTGTGAGGCACAATCTTTGAGCCGTCATTGTGAGCGAACGGCTGGTCGTACAAAGCTGCGGATGGTCTTAAAAAATTCTACGGAACAAACTCTATCTAAATATGAAATTAAAAACATACCGTTTGATGGGAATTTTTCGAGATATGGAATTTTCAAAATTTCAAAATTCGTTTTGAACCCCTTCCCCTTGACCTAGGGTTATGAAAAGTTTCGTGGATCATTGTGGGGCTGGTCCAAACCCAGAAACCAAATTTCGTAATTTTAACTCAACGCTAACTGGGCAAAGTGCCTCGGACGGCGGACGGCGTACGGCGGACGGCGTACGGCGGACGGACGGATTTTTTTTTATTCGATTTTCTGAATCTACGTATCTTGAAACGTAAACCAACAAATTTTGAGGGGGGGTTAAAATTTTTTTTTCTTTGGGCGATTCCAATGGTTCATTATCGAAGATAATAAACCAAAAAACTCTGCAAATTCTTGACACAACGGTTTATTATCTTCCTTGTGCAGATCACCCTTCTGTCTACACCAGACTGTGTTGCAAATCGGCACCATACCATATTCTCACCGTACTCATACCATACCATACGAATTTCTTTCCTATCATACCATACTGTACTATACCAAATCATACATACAATAATATACCATACCATACTCATACCATGTCATACAAACCGAGTGAATATTGAAATGTCGTCCATTTCTGACCTATATTTAAAATTTCAAGTATAGCTCATCATCAAAATTTAATTTGTTTAAACAAATAGGTATTATTTAAACAATTTTACAGACAAGAAAACGAGTGAATATTGCATTGTGATCCAGTTCTGAACTATTTTTAAAATTTCAAGTCAACAGCTCATCATCAAAATTAAATTTGTATTATTACAAAAAGGTATTATTTAAACAATTTTACAGATGAGAAACCGAGTGAATATTGCAATGTGGTCTATCCCCGACTCACGGTTAAAATTTCTAGACTGTAGTTTACCGGGAAGATGAAAAACGTAGTTTTATTCTGGGCGTCTGGAGGTTGGGTCACATAACGGCCGTTTTCGACGCGAAAGTTTAGTGTTTTTCCTAAACCTTTGCGCGCTCACTGTGAACGAACGGCTGGTCGCACAAAAATCCAATTGGTCTTAAAAGATTCGTAATTTTTCAGGTCATTCAAAAGTGAACTAAACATTACACGGTTCAGTTGAATATTTTGAGATATGACATCGTCGAAATTTTAAATTTCGTTTTGAACCCCTTCCCCTTGACCTAGGGTTATGAAAAGTTTCGAGGATCATTGTGGGGCTGGTCCTAACCCAGAAACCAAATTTCGTAATTTTAGCTCAACGCTAACTGGGCAAAGTGCCACGGACGGCGGACGGTGGACGGGGGACGGCGGACGGCGTACGGCGGACGGACGGATTTTTTTTTATTCGATTTTCTGAATCTACGTATCTTGAAACGTAAACCAACAAATTTTGAGGGGGGTTAAAAAATTTTTTTCTTTGGGCGATTCCAATGGTTCATTATCGTAGATAATAAACCAAAATCCGTCCGTCCCGCCGTACGCCGTACGCGCCACTTTGCCCAGTTAGCGTTGAAGTTAAAATTACGAAATTCGGTTTCTGGGTTTGGACCAGCCCCACAATGGTCCTCGAAACTTTTCATAACCCTAGGTCAAGTATATTGTATGTATGATTTGGTATAATACAGTATGGTATGATAGGAAAGAAATTCGTAATGGTATGGTATGAGT